>RDPX01000432.1:168941-205064 GCA_003991215.1 Morbakka virulenta | reverse complement strand
ATCTCCACCTCGGATAATAGCTCGTTTTTCCTTATGGATCTAGCCTGATCGCATAAATTCTGTTCACTGATGTCAAATAAACCTCTTTCCTTCCAAACACGATGCATCCTCTGCCTATATCCTCGCATAGGTTTACCATCCTCATTCACTGGATCACTTAGAAAGTAGCACTCCATTACAGCTACGTTTAATTCTTTGTTCCACTTTCTCTTAGCAGTAGTATGATGACGACCGGGTCCCCGCTGCTGATCCGGGGAGCACCTGCCGGGCGAGAGACCTTCACAAGTTGCTCCAGCCTCATTCACGCCGTTATTTTCATTAATTTGATTTGACATTTTTACACTCATTTGAGGATTTGTGAAGTTAAGGTTACACTACCACCGGTATTTTTTTCAAGACACCATCTTTAGAGGGGTTGCCAACCAAAGCTAAAGAGTCCTCTCTACCCATAAGGCAGACTAGCCCCCGTCGGATGCCAACCTGACATTTCTTGGTCTCGGGGAGAGCTAACAGGTACTACACCTTGCTCAAGGGTGACCTGGGGGTAGTTGCGGCAAAGGATAACCTCATTCGCCCACGTCGAAACTCCACAACCGAATGCATTTTAACGTCATACCCAGGACGTATTATTATTATTATTATTATTATTATTATTATTATTATTATTATTAACTAAATCAAAGATAAAGGAGACTGAGTATTAAACAAAACGTTCGACAAAACCTAGGTTTGGAGGGGTATGTTTTTTAATTTCCACAGGAAGTTGGAGAGCTTTAAATTTTGTTATTTGTAAATCAATCCTTATTTTTCAAGGTAAAGATTATTATGACCCCACGGGATTAAAGTATTTAGGATGAAAGTTTTCAGCTTCCCCACCCCTCCAGCTACAATTTATTATTTCACACCCAACACAAATGGAATATTAGAAACTAAAACTAAAAATGTAAGATATTGTTATAAATATTTTTAGTCAGGCCAGGGTTTAGCTTTATTTAAGTAGAAATTCTAATTCTTTTAGTTTTCCTGAGAAAAATGTAGTCGAGAGGTTTTCAACACAAAAACGCATAAAAACAAGATCGGGAAATGCAAACTCATTAGTCAAGCAGAATCACAGAATATGAAACTTACGTTGCCATGAAATGACGAACTCACAGAAAATGTTCGATTTTTTTCAGATTCAGTACCTCAGACCTGCAGTTCATATTGCTAGGGTGAATAATGGTGCATCACAGATGCAGGTGTTTTGGATAAACTGATACCAACAACTAGGTAGCAGAGGAATAAAAAATAGCTTCACATGAACAAATCACAAATTCTTCGAAAAATGATCAATTACGTAGACTTCAACTTATTTTGTTGTCAGCTTGTTTTAACTAGAAGTAAGCCTTTTTTTAAAACACAATATTTTGAAAGGCTGTAAAACATTCTTAATAAAATAAATGAAGATCTTTGTTCATTTGATTGTTGTATCATAATACCGGATATGTAGTACTGGTAACAGAAAAATAATAATAAAGAAAATGACACAGGGAGCAATCGCTGCCAATTTCCACTTTTTGTTCCGTACACCTCAGAAGAGGCTCCGTAACTTCGGCCTTAAAAATGTAAGAGTTTTAACAAATGATTAATATATGTTTAGTTCTAATTAATTAATTCTTCTTCCTGATTAATTAACTTAAATGAAAAGAATATTAACGAAGCATAGTAAATACGTATATGAAAACCTTGAGTGTATTATTCCTGTTGACAATAATTTTCAGAAGAATCAATTTAAGCCTATTTTTCATCATAAGATTGTTGGCTGGTGCCACATTTAGTGTTTTATGCATTAGACTTCACAATTTTTCGCCAGAACTAATGTATGTATTTTATTTTTTCGTTCGTAAAGATTGCAAACACGTTCGAACAGCAACAAAAGGATGCCCTTGTAAGTATTATGCGTCACATAATAGTAGGTAATTAGCTTCCGTGATTAATGGATGTGAACCATTTTGCAAAATGTTCCACTTGGTGAGCCAATCTGTGTCATTGCATCAAATGACTTCAAACAAAAGTTTTTGTAATTAAAATAAGTACAATCCAAGTATACAGCACCTCCTTCCCCCTCCCCCTCTTCCTGAAAAGGTTAAAACAAGCTTAAACAGAGAACCGAATTTCTAACGTAGTGCTTTAACCACTTGGGCACAGAGACATTTTGGTGAAGCAGGTAAGTTTTAACGATCGCTTCACTCCGCACGAGTTAAAGTACGGCTGTACTATGATGCTTGATTGTTAAGTATACTGAAATTCATCAGAAATTTTAATACGCAACGGCCACCACTCCTTATATATATGCTTTTCTTTCTTTGAAAGCAATTACGTGAAGTGACAATTTATTGACTGAAAATATGAATATGTATCTACGTAGTGTTTTGAAGCATTCAGAGCTGCTCTTACCGTAGCAATGTATTTTTATCGTTATAGATAAAATGAAATTGCAAATAGCATTTTAAAGATTTCGTAAAATTGATGACGGAAACTCGTGTTACCTTTTATAGTTTTGTACGTGAATGTGGTAATTAAATGTTCTCTGCCATAACATTAAGAAAGTTAATGAGATAAAAGTGGTATTTGGATCAAAAAAATATTTGCAAGATCAAAAATCCGTTTCTGTTTTGGCTTTTTTGGCCCAGAGTTACGTTCAGCTCAGCAAAGTTAGGTCTACCTGGCTACAACATTGTAAAACAGGAAGTTAAAAGAACACTTTGTCGCATTGTGTAAGACGCTTCAAAACGAAAATAGTTACAATTGCAAGTGCTAGCGACGAGGAAAAAGAGATTGACAACAGGGATTGGATAAATGAAGACAGCAACGAATGCATCAAGGGAACGACGGGATGCCCCTTCCCCTTCCCCTTCCCCAAGTTATTTCCAGGTTGGCTCACACTATTTGGAAAACAGCAGTTGATAAAAACAAACACCGTTTAAGAGCAAACTTGTCGGAAAATAGTGAACAGGTTAAAGAGCCTTAAGAAATTTTTGATTTTGACGCTCAATATTTGCGACAAGTTTCAGACAGTGGATCAACTAACGCTGCTCAACAGACACAGGCAGATGATACCAGCGGTGTAGTATTGAAATCACATATACGATAATGCAGTGATCGCCGTCATGTGACTAGTAAAAGTATAAACCAGATTAGTTTAAGCAAGAAGGCTTTGATTTCTGTGTAATTTTTTTTGCAGATTTACGCTTTTCTTGAATACTACTTTAGCCCCCTGCAAATTTCTTAGTACACAAAAAATCTTCTATTTCTGGACCTTGTACTTGGCAGTACTATTAAAAGATAACCCAGTTATATAAATAAACGTCAATTCTTTTGAACCTCCCCCACGTTTTGCCAGGGAAAAGGAATTATAGGTACAAGCACCACGTTGAGTTTTGTTTTGTAGCCATTACGTGATTCGGAACTGATTTTTTAAAAATGTTAATTAAATAGTCGTAACAGACTAACAAACACTTACACTTATTTCCATTGTTTAATCACCAAAAAATCTTGCTAACACGTGGACATATTTACAAGACAGGTATGATATGTTTATGTTTTGCACTTGACCATGCACATAAACAATAAACAAATACAGTGAGTCAATATGTAGTAAAAATTCCATAAATTAACATTATTTGACAATAATTACAAACAAATCTATAGTCGTGGCACGATGCCTTTGACTGAAATAACAAGGGTCTTTGGGGGTTAGGGCTGTAACCATGCAGAAGTAAACGGCTTTTTACTAGCCCTCTTCAGGTTAAATTTCATGTGGAATTTGAAGACAATTTGATTTTAAATGATTCATATTATTTTACTGAATAAGGTCAAACAAAAATTTAGAGAATAAAAACAGGAATATTGACATTTGTCAGATAATTCGGAGTTCTAATTAACAACATTCAGATTGTCGGGAATACATTGTATTGATGTGTTCGTTTTTTCGATAAACTGTACAGTCTCAATATTGGTAGTTGTATTGAAAATAGCTACAAGATTGCCCTTGAGTTTTTGTAGACTAAAGAAGAAAAGGTATGAGAACGAAATTTTACGATAATGCCATAGAAAGTTGAATATCCTTTTATAAAACCAGTAGTTTAAGTTGTTTCTTATGTTGGTTTAAATAGAGATGATGGTGTTTGTAACAGAAATAAGACTGATAAGGCGACAATGAAGATAAGCAGAATGAGGAATACCATTATGTGGTGGCATTCATGGCGGGACGCCATGAATTCAGCAACCTTGATCATCACAAGATTACTGCGCAAATGGCAAGTAATTACAGCTCAGCCCTGCAAACGAATTTTTAACTGCAAAATAAAACCTGTCTTATTGCACGTTTGTGAAGCCTGGTATTTGAATGCACCAAAATAAACCAACAAAAAAACTGGAAATTGAATCCTATGATAAAAAAACCCCGTTTTCAGCAGAGTTAGACATCAAAGACACAGCAGAGCTCTCCAATTTCTTAGACCTGATAGGGATGACAAGGAATAACTTGTTCATATCTAATTAAAGAAAGAAGTTTTAATGTATTGACCCTTATTTTACAAAATACAATATGTTGATGGAAAGCCTGTTCTGTTAATTTTATAATAAGCGGTTTCCTCATTAAACATCATAACGTGGAAGGCGCTCGCTATTTAAAGTCAATTTTGAAGTGAGCTTTATGGAAGAAATGCGGTGTGTAGAAGTGTTGAACAAGGCAAATGCAGGAAGAGTGAAAATAATATAGAGGTAGGCTAATTTTCTGCTGATGATTAAAAACAAGGGTGACTAGGACATTTAGTAACAAAGATGAAAACATAGAAAGACGTCTGGTAAGACAAAAGTTAAAAGTCCTGGGTGGACTTTTAAGTGAAAACACGCGAAAACAAATGGAAACAGAGCGAAGCAACGAAAGGGTGAAAGAAGCAGCAAATCTTAATGGTAGCTCATTTCCGCATGACACCTAATCTTCACTAATTTCATTGGTTTGATTTAATCATTTAATAAACCTGCTAGTATACGTGACTATCCACATAATGATTTATTTTAAAGGTTATATTGTACATACTCAACAATCAGTCACATTTTGCTTCATGTTTCATACCTTTGCATACGCCTTTGACTATAAAATTCCACAGGTCTCCACTTCTCGTCATTTCTAGCAATTTTCCTGCTGCGTATTCACCACTTCTTTCCCTCACCATTTCATTGATTCCCTCTTCTCTAGTTTTCCTCTTGTCATCGATTTTGCGGTAAATTTTCGAAGGGCTTTTCATCTGAAGAAAGAGAGAGATTAAGAATAACCTTGTTTGAAGAAATTAGGGTCGGAACAGGGGTCAGGGAAAGATTTATGGAATCACCATACGAACACCATACAAACAGATAAGCTTTGCAGTTACCATCAGGAAGCTTTTACCAGGCTGGAGCAAAGCCATCGAAGAAGGCTACACTTCTTTGTAACTAAATAATATTAACTAAGAAAGTACACCTGACTAACGAACGAAATAACTTTTTAGACAACAAAGTAGCTTACTGCACATTGTGTAAGTCACTTTGTAGCAAAATACTGTCATATTTATCGTATTTCTTATTTGAACAGTTTTTTATATCTCTGTTACTAGAACCAATTGTTTGCGGTGTGGCAAGAAACTGAAAAGTTAAAGGAGGAAATCAGTGCCATGAAACACGCATATGACGTAAAAAAATATAACCTAGGGCTTGATCAAGTATTAAATACACAGGTATGTCAATGTAATTAACCTGTTACTTTTATTTTATTATTAATTATATCTCGTCTCCCTCCTTGAGACAAAGTCACAAATACTGTATTTTGTCGTTATATATTCTCAATATTGATTATATGCACTGGATTAATTGTTTGTGACTATGAATAGTTTTGGGTGGAAATAGACACCAAGAGAAGAACTTGTCAATGCCTGCAGGGAGGAAGCGGTAATTGCGGTGAATATTATTAACATTACATTGTTAGACAAATCGATATTTATTTCGTATGTTTTACACTTATAACACAATTTCTGCAGTCTGAATTGCATTGTTCGGTATGCCATGCACATTTTGCTGTTTCAACTAATGCAGTTAGTGAAGCAGAAGATACAGAAATTCATTTAAATCGTAGTTGTACAGAAGACTTGCAAGAAGACATGATTAAGATCGAATAAAAATAAAAGTGCTTCCACGAAACTATAACTAAAACAGGAATTTAGATGCATCTTAGAATTGTTTGGGGCGCAAAAAAAAATCTCAGATGTGCCGTATAAACTTTGGATCTGTTTGAAGAAAGAGACAGGTAAAATACAATGCAGTCATTGTTCATATGCGGCTGGTATATCACAAGCGTGTAAAAATGTTGCTTTTGCATTATTTCGAATGGAAGCTGCAGTAAGAATGGGTTTAAATAATCCTTCGTGCACATCTACTGTGTGTTCTTGGTTTCCTAACACTTCTGAAGTAGAGCCTGTAAAAATAAAGAATTTAAAATTGGAAAGAACTGAATTCATAGAAATTGCAAAAGGAATTGAGGCTAAACTCCTCACCAAAAATAGTTTTCGAGCCAATTAATGACAGAGAGTCCAGAAGACTATTGTAGAACTCCTCTATTTCTTCTTCTTTTGCCGCGCTGGTCGGTGCATAGCTCTAGATAATCCTGATGTGTGGCTTTGCTTGTATTCTAACTTTGATTAGTCAATAGCTGATTGGGCTGCAGGTGGTTTTGGTCTTCATTCGTTCGTGAAGGGGTAGACGGGATGATAAGAAAAGTGCAGTGGACTCTCCCAGGAATCCTTCTGCACTCGCAGTCTGCAGCTTACTAGGAGAAAAACCCTGTTCCGTTATTCAGAGATATGAGCTTTCGCAAGACGGTAGCTTAATGAACCGATTGTTCCAGTAGCACTGGATCACGCCTCAATCAAACAAATCTACTGTCCTGCTGCCAACAGCTTCACCGTAACCCAGACATGGGGAGCAAGTGGGAGACTATCCTTGCTCAAGGGAACCCCTGGATGCAGTTTAAACGTCATACCCTTCTTCTTCTTCTAGCTTTTCCCGTCAGGGGTCGCTGTGGCTGACACTAGCTTCTTCCATCTCGACCTGTCTTTAGCGTTGGTCGGCGAGGCGCCTACTCGCTTCATGTCGTCTTCAACACTATCACTCCATCTTCTCTTCGGACGTCCCCGTCTCCTTTTCCCCGGTATGAGCATCTCCATTACTCTCTTCCCGACGTAATCCTCGTCCCTTCTTCGTACGTGTCCAAACCATCTCAGCCTTCCTTGCTGGCATTTGGCAATTACGCTTCCTTCTCCCAACGCTGCTCTGACTCTCTCCGTCCTGACATGGTCTTTTCTAGTCCACCCGCAGCTGATACGATTCATTTTGTTTTCAGCTGCTTCCATTCGCCTCTCTTGGTTTCTGGTCAGTGTTAGGGTTTCCGTGGCGTAGGTCATAGCGGTAGCAGTAGCTTGCCTTTGACTTTTCTGGGGACTTTTGAGTCGCAAAGAACTCCGGTCAAGCGTTTCCAGTTCACCCATCCTGCTTGTATCCGTCTTTGCAATTCAGCCTCTGAGGTTCCATCTTCAGAGAGGGTGCTCCCTAGGTACTTGAACTGGTGGGCTCTAGGGAGTGGGCATCCATCCATCCTGATTGTACCAGTTTCTTCCCCATTCAGGCACATGTATTCAGTTTTGCTCCTGGATATCTTCATCCCTCTGCTTTCCAGGGCATCTCTCCAGCTCTCTAGGTCTTCCTCTAGTCTTGCCCTATCCTCGGAACATATAACCACATCGTCCGCAAACATCATTTGCCAGGGCGCTTGTGTTCTAACTCCCTCTGTTAAGCAATCCATGATTTTTGCGAATAGGAAGGGGCTGAGTGCTGAACCTTGGTGTAGGCCCACTCTCACTTCAAAGGGGGTGGATCGACCAACTGCGCACTGTATCTCAGTTGTGCAGTCCTGGTACATGTCCTTGACTATTCTGATATATCCTTCTGGTACCTGTTTCTTTCTCATGCAGTAGAATACGTCCTCCCTCGGTAGCCTGTCATACGCCTTTTCTAGATCTATAAACACGGCGTGGAGTTCTTTCCGTCCCTCTCTGTATTTCTCCTGCAGTTGTCTCAGCGCGAAAATTGCATCTGCTGTTGATCTCCCCTTTACAAAGCCAAACTGCTCATTACTAATGTGTACCAAGCTCCTGATTCTGGTCTCTATGATCCTTTAAAAAAGCTTCATTGAGTGGCTCATTAACATGATACCTATAGTTCCCACAGCTCATGATGTCCCCTTTGTTCTTCTAGATGGGGATTAGCGTACTTTTTCTCCATTCTTCCGGCATCTTTCCTCCTTCCAGTATCTCATTGCTGGTCTTGGTGAGGTATTCTATTCCCAGCTTTCCCAAGCTTAATGTTATCCGGCCCTACCGACTTCCTGTTCGGTGATCACTTCCAGCTCGTTTCCGCCTGGGTAGAGTTCCGCTGGTCTCGCGATTCTGGGATTCTCCTCGTTCATCAGTTTCTGAAAGTACTCTCTCCACCTCTGGACAATCTTTTCGTTCTCAGCAACAACCTGCCCCTCTGTGTCCTTGATTAACTTGACTTGGTAGATATCTTTGGAGTTCTTATCCTTCTGTTTGGCAATGCGCAAAGCCTTTTTCTCCCCTTCTTTAGTGTCTAGCTCATAATACAGATTTTGGTACGCCTCTGCTTTCGCTTCAGCCACTGCTCTCTTAGCTGCTTTCTTTTGCTTCTATGTATCTTGACAATTCCTCCTCACCCCCTTCATCATCCAGTCTCTTCTTTGCTGCCTTCTTTGCTCTTATCGATTCCTGCACTTTCTCACTCCGCCACCACAGTTCCTTCTGGGGCTTACCACCTCCAGATGATTCACCTAGCATCTCTCTTCCAAAGGCCCTTATCTCCATGGCGACATTTTCCCATGTGTCGCTACCATTCTCTTTTCGCCACCTGAGTTTCTCTGTTAACTGAGAAACAAATTGCTCTCTAGTGTCGTTTTCCTTCAACTTCCACCATTTTCTTTTCTCTGGAGCTTTAGGTGTTCTTTTTGGTTGCACTTCCAGAGTGAGCTTACAAATTACGGGTAGGTGTTGAGTTGCAATGCTTTCTCCTGGGATCACTTTGCGGTCACTCACAGACTTCCGATCTCTGGTTCTGCTCAGTATATAATCAATCTGCGTTTCCCGTCCTCCACTTCTGTAAGTTATCAAATGCTTGACTGGTTTCTTGAAGTAACTGTTGAGTATCCCCAGGTCATAGGCCTGCGCGAAATCGATGATTGCTTCTCCTTCCCTGTTTTTGCGACCATAACCAAACTTGCCAAGTACTTCTTCCATTCCTAGATTGTCGCATCCCACATGCCCGTTCAGATCTCCACCAATCCAGAGTGTTTCCTCTCGTGGTAGTCTTTCTACTTCCTCGCCCATTTCTTCTGAGAATCCCTCCTTCTCCTCTGCTTCGCACCCTACTTGCGGGGCGTATACACTCATGATGTTAACCATTCTACCATCTATGTCTACTTTAACTGTTATGACCCTGTCTGACCTTCTTTTCACTTCTAGCACTCCTTTCTTCAGATTTGGATCCAGTATGATATCCACTCTGTTCCTTGAGCCTAGCCCAAAATAATAGAGTTTGAATTCCTTGCCGATCTCCCTTGCTTTTCCACCTTTCCACAATGTCTCTTGGACACAGAAGATGTTGACTTTACGTCTCTCCATGAAACTGACGAGTTCCTGGGATTTTCCAGTCATGGTGCCTACGTTGAGTGTTGCCAGTCTAAGTGTCCGTTGCCTGATCTTAGCTTCCCTTCTCCTCCTGATATTCCAATCTTTCACTTGTTCCAGCCGTAGTCCATTTTCCACGAGTTTACAGCGATGTCCTCGCGCGTCGCTTCTTGGTAACGCCCTAGCATCATCTGAATTCTGTAAATTGTCGGCCATGTTTTGTTGGGGCAAAGTTTTCTGCCGGATGTCCTTCCTGCTGAAACCCTCCCCATTTTTCCGGGCTTGGGACCGGCATCACTCCAATAGAGTGATGGCTGGGTTAGTTTAAACGTCATACCCAGGACGTGAAAATTATTTACACTGGACAAAATTATAAGCAAATCTAAAACTAGTGAGTTATTAATGCAAATGGAATACTTTTAAAACAATTTTTTGAGGATTGAAATTGAAACAAGGGGACAAAGTGGTAATCCTCTGTTGTTTACAATACGAAAACATAGGATTACTACTTTAAAGGCACATAGTGTAAAAGTAAAAATGGAAAAATAGAAAGCTGCTACAGACACAAATAAAGTAAAGTTTAATAAAAATTTTCAAAACAAGGTCAGGTAGTAAGACTATAAGTATAGAACTACCTGCTTTTTTGGTCAGATTGGCACAAAAACGTGTCACTACCAATTGCTGTATCTCGGTACAGTCTGTCACAGCAAATGGGGAGATGACCCTCATTAACAGACGAAGCAAGTCTTCTCATGGTGTTCTAAGCCAGCATAAAAGAGGAATGCTTACATTCCTCCTGGAAAGGAATTGGCTGTTAAAACCAACATGATAAAATAACTTTTCCAAGAGCCTCAACATGCGAACAGGAGGGCACATCGGCAACCCACACTGGAGTCACAGTAGCGAACAGGGGCACATCAGTAGCCCCGGACTGATGTAACAAGAGCAAACTGGGGTTCGCGCCTGCAGCCTCGGACAGGCATGAAGCATGCGAACTGAGGAAAAACAAACCACATGATGTTTGTTGAGAAACAACACTAGAACCATTAACGATCTGAATGGTGAACCATTTGATATGATGATACAAAAACTAGAGAAAGTCAATTGGAGCATTATAGGCCTTGCGGAAACAAAAGTTAAAGAATTAACAATTGAAAATTTAGATAAGAACAAGCTCCAGTTATTCCTTTCTGGCAACGGGTTGTCCAGGTCAAATGGTCAAATTGTATGGGCTTTCTGGTACTTAGTTTTATGTACAACTTATTGATAGCTACCAACCTATTTCTGACGGTCTTTACAATGTTCACTATAAAAAGAATTCTCTAAAGTAGTTCTTATCTAGTGCTATTTCTCAACTTCAAACCATGATTACAGAAAAGTGGACGATCTTTATTACTAGGTCCAGAGATTGGTAAACAAAATACCGGAACGAGATCATATGTCCATCTTGGGCAACTTCGTCTGTAAGATAGGCAATCTGAATGCAATTTTTCCAGATGCAGTTGCCCAGTATACCCTTGGAACGTCTAATCCCACAGGTCAAATACTTGCAGAATTTTGCATGCAAAATGACCTAATAGTCACAACAAGTACATCTACGCAGACGACATTGCTCTTTTGTACAGTGGTAAACAGTTTCAGGTCATCGAGAGAACCCTATCTCATGACCTTGATAAACCGAGAGTCTGCTTTCACAAATGGCGTCTCAACCTAAATACATATGAAACTGTTGCCGGCACTTTCCATCTAAACGGCGGTCAAGCTGACTACGAACTCAGAGTTTCAACCTCAAGTGAAAGGATCCAGTTCGACAAAACTCACCGACAAAAAATCACCAAACGCTGCAACTTGCTTAAGAGACTTGCCAGCAATCGCTGGGATGCTGATTTCGCAATGGAATAACAACGACGTTTTTTTAAGACAAGATTTCTATTTCACCTTCGTTAATTACCTTATCTGTTAAATCAGTTACATCTTTTAAATTCTCCACTTCCAAATTTACGTCATCGTCCAGAGTTGAAATTGGTTCAAATTCGAGGTTCCCGTCCGATGTTCCTAACAAAACTCGGGCCTCTTCGGTTGGCTGGCCTTCTTTCAAGCAGTGAATTTTGTTTACATCACTGGTTGTAATTCCACATGTTTCGAAAGATTTCTTTACAATTTCAGGATCGATTTTCTTCCAAGCATCGACGACCCACTGAACTTGTAGAACATAGTTTGGTGGCTTTACAACCCCACCTTTCGTGTACTCGAAGTCTCCTTTTCGGTACCATTCATCATACAACTCTCGGAAAATCACTTTGAAGGGCTTGTTAATACAAACATCTAAAGGTTGGAGAAACTTCGTGCATCCTCCTGGAATTACACCCATTACTGTATTCGTTTTTTTCAACGACTGTTTAATTTTTTCACTTATGTGACACTTAAAAGAGTCCCATACAAGAAACCTCTTGTTGAAAGCTAAATTTCCCCACACTTGAGAGATCCAATCTTCAGTCAATTCATCGTTCATCCAGCCATTTCTTGAACATTTTACAATTGCACCTTTGATTGTAGCAACTTCACTTTTGAGTTTTTTTCCTGGTATAACAACGAACGGTTTCATTTTGGAGCCATCTGCTTTGACTGCTAAACATACAGTTATTCGCTGTTTTCCATGTCCAGTTGATTTAATTGGAACGGTCTTTAAACCACATTTATCGACAGTGGTTTCACTTGGCATGTCAGCCCATATTGGTGTCTCGTCCATGTTGGCAATATTTCCAGGAGAGAAACCAAATGCATTTCTCTGCTTTTCACAAAATTTTACAAAGTTCGCAATTTTTGCTAAACCATCCTTTGGCATGGTTTGTCCAGTAGTTGTTCTTCGTCTAATGGAGAGACCGTTTCGTCGCATGAAATTAAACAACCAACCTCGACTCGCTTGAAAATCGTGCAAGTTGTGTTCAGTAGCAAGTTGCTGTGCCCAAACAGTTATCAATTTACATGGGACATGGTGATGCTTCTCACGCTCATCGATAATTCTCTCCAATAGTTCCTCTTCAAGGTTCCCAAGAACGGGCTTTCGTCCAGCACCAGATAATCTTCTCATTTTACTTTGAGAGGAAGAGGAAGATTGATCGCTGATATCCAATGATTTCTTTCTCCAACGTCGAACCATGCTTTCATCAATAGAGAACCTTCTACCAGCTTCTCTGTTACTATTTTCTTGAGCATATTTAACCACAAGTTCTTTGAATTTTAAGTCGTAACTTTTTCTTTTCTCTGCCATATTCACAACTGAAATCAAAATTTGTGAGAAAGGGGTGGTTTTCTTGACTCCTTAATATGTGCTCTGATTCAAATGAAGATAACTCCGAAAAACGACGATTCTTTTCGTTAGAGGACTGTATAAACTTTACGACAAGATTCGTATCAACAACAAATTAACCATCAATATAAACAACTGTATTCCAATAATGAACACATATAACAACAGCTCCAATAATCGTGCTCTACAAAACTCGATAATCGACTTCCACACCTACGACAATCTCAAACTACAACGACAATCTCAAACTACAAAATCACAAGTATATATACAAAATGTCTAAATACATGAATCAGATCTAAAATATGATCGGCTTCGTTGATCTCTAATTTTCACACGCCTTCATACAGATTACCAATGTCACACATGCAATACTACCCGTGACATCGAACCTAGCCCAAGTGATTCACCTAGTTCCTACCGAGAATAATCGTTGACTTGCGTCAATATCACCCAGACTAATATCGGTAATCACGAATCTATGGATACAATATTTACAAAACAAAACTACTAGCAACAGGGGAATTCCGTGCCAAAATTCATGCCGATGATTGCTTTTTGAAGCCTAATTTTTTAATGTGTTTTTTGCACTCCAATGGTTTCATGTGAATAATTGAAAACAAAGTGTAAATTTTGTCACTTTATTTAACTTAATAGAAGCCGCCCTTGAATAGAAGCCGCAATTTTTTTCTTGAAAAATAAATAGAAGCCGCGGCTTCTATTCAAGAAAACACGGTACTCCCGTGCACATCGTGTCAAATCAAATCAACGAAAACATGTCTCCTGACCAATGGATGAAATTCTTGTGGCACAGACGTTAGAGTAATTCCGAGTGCATGCTCCGGGAATATATTCCGACACCTTCAGAAAAACCTACTGGCTATGACCAATATGCCAGTTACATGCAGAAAGTTGGTCTGAGTGGTAGCCCAAACTGTGTATACGTTGACGTGCAAACACCTTAACATGTACTGAATTGCCGTACCACAGGCGTAAGAGGCGATATCAGTGCTGTTGATCACGAATTTAGAAATTGGCTGAATCATAAAAAGCTACTAAATATTTAAATTTTCATACTTTTTACATAGTCTCTTATTAGTTCATACGAGAATATATATATATATATATATATAGCCACAAATTTCTTTCTCAAGAAACGAAAACTGTACACATGATCTTGATACGCAAATCCACCAGCAGACACAATGTTTTAGACAGTTCAGTCCTTAATGTACCAGACATTTCTGATCGTAGAATGATCAGAGCAAAAGTGAGACTGAGTTTCACATGGCCAAAGAAGGAGTCAAAACGAGCTAACTTAGTCAGCTTCGAGCAGATAAGTGATATAAAGAAACAAAAGACCTTTCAAGTTGATTTGAAAAATAAGTTTACTGTTCTGTCAGATGGTCAGGTATGGAACCTGAGGAACTGCATGAAAACATCAAATATGGAGTTCATGAAGCAGTCAGAAAAGCTTTGACAAAAGTGTGCAAGACCACCCTGAATGGATGTCTGATGAAACAAAACAAGTCATAAAACATAAGCACAGCATCAGATAGTGCCTTTTCAACAAAAAAATATAGAGAAGTAAAAGCCATATCAAAGGGATTGGTCAAAAGGGACAGACTACGGAACGTAGAAAAAGAAATAGATTTGATGACTTCTTTGCCAACAGACAGACAATATTAAAAAAAAATACGTAAACGAAAAACAGAGCCCAAAAACATTAGCTGGGGAATAAGGGACGGAGATGGAAAAATCTTAAATGAAATGAATCCATCGTAGAACACTGGGTAACGTTTTATGTGGAGCTGTACTTTGACAACCGTACAGCAATTCCAAATACGTGCAGCTCAGATGATGTCATGGTTCCTATTCTTAAAGGTGAAGTTGAGCTTGCGATCAAACAAATTAAAGTTGGTTAAAGTGTAGGATTAGACAATTTTTATGCAGAATATATTAAAGCAGGAGACTCTTTTGTAAATGTCTTAACACTTTTGTTCAACAAGATAATTGTAGTTCTATTTAAGAAAGGAAATAGGCTGGAATGTGAAAACTATTGACCTATCAGCCTGCTTAGCCATGTTTACAAGTTGTTTATGAGCGTAACAGCAACAAGAGCTAAAGAAGACCATTATGCTTTCTTCCCCGCTTCTTAGGGGGCATATTACCCTGGAAGGAATACAACAGATCAAATAATTGCTTTGGAACAGATTATAGAAAAATCTATTGAGTTCAACAGTTCAGTATTCATAGCTTTCATAGATTTTACAAAAGCCTTTGATAGCGTAAAACTGCCCATGCTCCTGAATGTACTTAAAACTGCAGCCATTAACAAAAAGTACATAAAACGCCTTTACAAAGACATATGGCAACTCAACTGAAAGAATAAGGACTGATGTAGGTAACACAAGAAAAGTAAGAATCCTTAAAGGTGTGAAGCAGCGGACACTCCTTCTCCAATACTGTTTTGTGTTGCAATAGCTTCTGTCTTACTGAAAGTAGAAAAGTATTGTAACTCATGCTTTTCCATTGGCGCTTACAAGATATCTGACCTGAGTTATGCAGGTTATATAGCAGCAATAAACAGCTCATTGGAGGACTTACATAACTATCTTTATGCCCTCACTAGATATACAAGAGAAGTGGGACTGTGTGTAAACGTCTATAGGCAACGTTTGTCTACTGAAAAGAATCAACAAAGTAACAATCCAACCATAGACGGAAGACGTTTTGAAAGGATTGCAGAATTTGTCTACAAGTTGTCGTATACAAATGATTGAACTTTTGCTGAAATTTTAATATTGCTGTTGAGAGCATATATTTATTTATTTATTTATTTATTTATTTATTTATTTATTTATCCGTGTTGTTGTGTGAAAGGCAACAACGGAAGGCAATGTTTATAAATATGTATTTGGTAAGTAAAAATTTACATAGAAGTCTAAAAAGTAGTCTCTTATATTTTCTAATGATCTTGTTTGAAGTTTAACTTTTCTCTAAATGAACCATTTGATGTCCAAACATAAAAGTAGCAGGTGGTAATTTCTGAAGCTACCATCTGGACGTGCTATATTCCTCATCATATTGTTATGAAAGGTCTCAATTTTGTTACATAGCAATGAGGTTCACTTGACACAGTCATGTCCATATAAAACAACTGGAAGAATATAGGTATTGTAAACTCTTTTCTTGATATGCATAGGCACTCTCCTTGTTGTCAATAGCATCCGGTTACTTTCAAAACCAGCCGAACCCAAGCCAATTCTGTGGGTAGCAGAATTTTACCCACAGAATTGGGTAACAGAACTTTAAGAAACTAAAGCTGGAAGTTTTTCTGTTTACACCTGGATGGTCATTTATTGTTTAGCAGACCTGAACTCCAGTCTATGTGACTTAAAATCGCAAAGAACAAATGTAGTGTTTGTATTTAGTATTTTTGATCACGAGCGAATGAAACCGCAAGTGTACAAATCATCCTGACAGATTCTGTTATATATGTGCAGTGTTTTCCCTAAGAACCGGTAACTTGACCGTTTCAAACGTTTTTTGGGCCGGCTCAAACTTCAACCCCCAAAAAATTTTTAAGCTAATTTCAACTGAACTGTTCAATAATTGATTGTGTCTTGCATATTGTAAACACCGAGTCATCGAGAAATTGAGCAGCGTGTCTCAGAAAACGGATCAAAACGTGTGTTCATCACATGTGTTGAATCAGCTGTGTTTACTTCCTTGTTGGTCCAAACACCGGAAGTAACGGCGATTTTAATTGGTCGATATTTGATGGTGTGAAAATAAAGGCTTTAAAGCATGTGAAGCACATGTATGAAGTAACATGAAACGACCACGAACTCTATTTGATTACCATTATTTGATTATTTTGATCTAGAATCTGCCCGACTGCCTGTTCCCCATTCTGCAAAGTTTCTTCAGCCAGAATCGAGATGTCATGAAACCAGCTCTGATACTACAGCTAGTTCAAGCCACTCAGATATTGAGGATACATCAGGAATCACTCCTGGTCCGCTTCATCAGTTTGAGATGAACGATTTGATACGCGATATAGGTTTATCAAAAGCAGGTGCTGAGCTAGCTTCTAGCTTCTAGACTAAGTGAGAAGAAACTGACTCAGAGTGATCTCAAAATTTCGTACTGCAGATCTAGAGACAGTGAATTTCTGAAAATTTTTCAGTACTGACTGTGACTTCGTGTATTGTAATGACATTAGTGGGCTTCTTCCAGCTTTATGTTTACCCAGTTACAATTCAAATGATTGGAGGCTATTTATAGACAGCTCGAAGAAAAGCTTAAAGTGTGCCCTTCTTCATAATGGAAACAGGTTTGGAGCAGTACCTGTAGGTCACTCAGTGATTCTAAAGGAAAACTACGAGAGCATTTAAAAAGTAATTAATTTACTCCGATACCATGACCATAATTGGATCATATGTGTAGGCTTGAAGATGATGAATTTCCTCTTGGGTCAGCAGAGAGGCTTCACCAAACATTTATGCCATTTGTGTTTATGGGACAGTAGGGATCGGGATCAACATTGGGTCAAACAAGACTGGCTCCCTGGACCACAATTGCAAGCCGGGGGGGGGCAAATCTGATAGAGCAACCTTTGGTTAGTAGATCTAACATTGTACCTCCTCCACTTTACATAAAGTTAGGCTTAATGAAGCAGTTCGTAAAAGCCTTGAACAAAGACCAAGAATGCTTTCAGCACATCAGACGAACTTTTCCTAGTTTGTCCTATGAAAAAGTGAAAGCTGGGATATTTGATGGACCCCAGATTCGGAAACTCATCAATGACAGTAACTTTGAAGGAACCATGACAGTTGTTGAAAAGGCGGCATGGACTTCATTTGTAGATGTTATCAAGCAGTTCGTAGGGAATTATAAATCTCCAAACTACAGGAGCTTGATTGCTGATTTGCTGAAAAACTTTCATAAGCTTGGCTGCAATATGAGTATCAAAATGCATTTCCTGCACAGTCACTTCCCGGAAAACCTTGGAGATGTTAGCGATGAGCAAGGTGAGAGGTTCCACCAGGACATAAAAGAAATGGAGGAAAGATACCAAGGCCAATGGGATGTCCACATGATGGCAGACTACTGTTGATCAATGAAGCGAAACTGTCCAAGTGTCAAACATGCAAGACAAAGTCGAAAAAGAAGCCGCCTACCACCTACCAAGTGACATTCTTTGTCCTATTTCTATATGCTTTATATACGCTAGCATGCATACAGCTCGTTTTTTTTAAATATATTTGCATATACTTGTATGTTAATAGTGTGAATTTCCTTAGTTTTCACTGTTAAAGTCCATTTTCACATTTGAATATGGTTTCATAAAATGTATCAACAGCCAATAAATTATTGTTTCGGGATAGCTACAAGTAAATACAACCCTTTTGTGCAGATCAATCGAATAAATCAAGGCTATATATTTGTTTGTTTGATTTATATGAAGTATTAAAAATGGCATATTTTTTGCAAAATATGGACTATATAACTGCCATATATAAAACTGAGACCCGTTAGGGGAAAAATAATGACATTTTCGAAACCAGCATATAAAGATTACCCAGGATCAGTTGTCAAATAACGATAACAAAAATTTTGTTTCTCAGTGTTAATAAAAGTGAATCAAATTTCAATTTAAAACAATTTTATTCACATAAAAATTACAAAAAAACAGGAATAACAGTTACAATCTACCGGTATAACCAACCCAATTTTAAACAATATTTTTCATGAAATAAAATAATATATTGGCTATAATATTTTAAGTCTAGCTGCCTCTCTGCAGTTAATTAAAATGCATCAAATGTTTTTAAAATTAACAGAACAATACTGGTTTTTATATACCTTCAATTAGGAATTTTTCAAAACTTGAAAGACCCTGTTTTCAAAATTAATTGATGAGAGGCAACGTCTTGATTATAAATTACATGGTTTTTTCCTGATACAAAATGTATATTATCAACAATATATAAAACACATTAAAATAGCTAGTACATATATAGGGGATTTAACAAAATGACTTTGTGTCACTCACACAATGAAGATATATATATATATATATATATATTCATTATAACATATTACAACTTTACAAAAACTGCTAGCATGAAGAATTGCAGAATGCAATTTTGAATATTTAGACTACAATGTAGAATGATTTTAGTTACTGAGTAGACTGGATAACAACTTTAAAAAGGTGGGTGAAAAAAGAAGAAAAAAATTAAAAGAAGTGCTCTGGTATCATGAAAAGTGACCTTAAAAACATCATTTTCAACACATCAATCCCCCAGATATGCCCAGAATGCAGGATTTTGCGTCTAGGATTTAAAACGTTTCTGGGGGGTAAATTTTCTCAGACCTCCCCTAAGGCAGGCCTGTTCAATTCTTGAACAGACCTGCTCAAACAAAATGAATGGAAAACCCTGTATGTGGTAATGCGATTCTTCCTCGTCGCCTTGCAAAAATAACTGATTTTGTGAAGAAGGCATATCATGCTTGCCTTGGAGTTAAGTTTGGAGACCAGGACAAGCCATTTGTACCCCATGTTAGCTGCAAAACATGTGTTGAGAACTTGCACGATTGGATAAATAACAAAAGGAAAAGTATACCATTCGCAGTTTCTTTGATGCGGAGAGAAAGTAAAAACCATGTGGCAGACTGCTATTTTTGCATGACTAATCTTTAAGGAATCAATCGCAAGAACAACCATTGTGTTCAGTATCCTGATGTTCCGTCTGCTATAAGACCAGGCCCACGTGGTCCAGACCTACCCGTTCCCGAACCAGATGTTGCAATAGAATCTAGCTCTGAATCGCAATTCATGACACATATGAAATAACAGAGGGTGAAGAATACATGTCAGAAGAGAATGACCGGCCAGTGCCTTCAACACAAGCAGATCTCAATGACCTGACACGAGACCTAAAGCTCTCAAAGGAGTCGGCAGAGCTTCTGCATGCTTGTCTTCGTGAGAACAATTTGCTGGCACCTGGAACAACATTCTACTGGTATCGAGAACATGAAAGAGAATTTAGACAGTTCTTCACAACCCAGAGAGACATGTCATTGATTTCATCCAATCAACAACATTGCTGATTAGATGAAAATCAATGGGGATGGACTATGTTACTACGGAATGGAGACTTTTAACCGACTCATCCAGCAGAAGCTACCAGGCAGTTCTTCATAATGGAAAACAATACTCTTCGATTCCAATGGGTCATTCTGTGCATATGAAAGAAACCCACAACAACATGGATCAGCTGGTGTCTGCTCTGAACTACCATGACCATGATTGCTGGATATGTGGAGATCTAAAAGTTATTGGATTGGTTTCAGGATTACAGGGAGGATAAAGAAAGTAAACTTGTTTTCGTTGTTTGTGGGACAGTCGAGCTGATGATCAACATTATATCAGACAAGAATGGCCGCCAAGACAAGGGTCGGAATCTGGTTCGCACAATGTTCTGTCTCGCTCCCTTGTTGAAGCAAACAAGATATTGCTTCAACCCTTACATATCAAACTGGGACTTAGGAAAAGGACAGGGAAGGCAGAGAGTTTGCCTTCCTTCAGCAGAATTTCCTCGGATAACCTTTGAAAGCTTAAGTCTGGCATTTTTTTTATTGGCCTCAGATACAGGAACTTATGAAGGACTCAATGTTCGATGATACATTAAGTGCAGCTGAGCTGTCTGCTTGGCCATCGCTTAAGTCAATAATTGCAATCTTTCTTGGAAACAACCGTAGTGCAGCATATAAGAAGGCAGTCGACGAACACCTGAAAAACTTTCAAAAAGTAGGGGCTCGCATGTCAGTCAAAATGCACTTTCTACGGTCCAACTTAGACTATTTTCCTCAGAGCTGTGGAGACGTAAGTGAGGAGCAGCGAGAGCGTTTCTACCAGGACATTCATGTCATGGAGGAATGCTTTCAAGGCCGGTGGGATGTGAACTTTCGTGCGGAGAACTGTTGGTGTGTAAAATGAGACGTAGTGGCAACTCAGCACAGGAGAAAGTCACTAAAAAGGCCCTTCATTCAGGATTAGCTTTTCTGTAATGCATAATTTTTATTTTCTGAGGTTTGTTGGATAACATGCATGCTTTTTGTGAAGCACTAAATCCAAAATTTAAGGTAATAAATGGCATTAAAGGGCATTAATAACAATTCTTTTGCAATCTGGTATCTCAAAAACTTGACCTGATTGGACAAAATGAGTATGATTTTTGGATTTGGCATAGCAAACTACCCTGGAATCAGCTATCGCATGCCTGACCTTTAAAAGGTCGCAGGGCAATGTAATCAAGGACTTAAAAGTTTAAAGAACTTAAGATATTTTTTTATTATTCAAATTAATGGTGGTTGTCTGTTAAAAATAGCTGCACAAACTCCAGTAATATCTGCTAAAGGCAGCATTGTAATAAAACAAGGATTTTCTAAAATTCTAAACGTTTTCAGTCTGTTTATGGCAAGTTCCACATCAATTCTTAAGTTGGCAACCTCTTTTGTCTTGTGCACTCTACATATGTCATTTGAGACTTTACTCTGGCTCATGGTGGGATATTTAAGGTACAGTAATAATGTAGGAGGTCTTCTTTTATTTGAAACTCCCTGTCAGCCAATATTTCATCACTAGGCCAAAAGCCACTATCCTGACAAATATACAGGCCTGTTGTTCTTCCACCATAACACTCTGAGGGAAACATAATATAGCCAGGAGACACAGCTATTAAAAATTTGAATGTATTATGCTTTTTGTATTTAGACCAGGCTGTTTGAACATTTAATGACTTTGGTCTTTTATTATAAACTTCAGAGCAGTCAATTAGACATCTTGTTTTATTTATTTTTCTTCTTGTATACCTCAGGTAAATTTTGCACTATTATTTCTTTTGGCAGCCAAACTATCAGTTCATTACCTAACACCCTGATTAAAAATTTGATAGATGTGAAAAGGATAACAGAGCAAGTTGATTCTGAAATCTGCCAAGGTCATGATTTATCAAGCCAAGTCTTACTCGAAGCAGGGCCAGAAATAATTGATCTTTTCCAAGCAACTTACTTGGATGTTTTTTGTTGCTTTTGCGGACCTCAGATGAAAAAACGTTTCTTCTCCAATAACAAATTTTTGGCACTAGTGGTTTTAAAAGCGAACAAATACATTGAAAATAGCCACCTGCCAGCATACGAGTATGGAAACGCATTTTCTTGTCACCTTGTCAGATTAAAAATTTTCAATTGATAACCTTTTTTTCTGATTTTTTACCTACAGCAAATAACGTATTCTTTTTGTTCAAAATATAAATTTCTTTTTTCAGTTGACCTCTTTATTTAATTTAGCAATTTTAATTACCTTAAATGTCAAAACGGGGTTTGTTTTTTTTTACCTTGGCAAATACAACAGGTTGGCAAACTTCTGTCTGAGCAGTGTGTCTGTTCGTGCTCAGCACATGCAGTCTTAGTCTCAGAACTAGTCTATGCTATTGGCTGAATATTTTCCCAGTGTCTTGAGGCATTTGAAGGTTTCTGGTATCCAAGATTTGAGTTTGATGTTCGGTACATTTTCTGGGCTTTCCAGTGACAAAATTATTCGACCATATCACACCCTTCTCCGTAGGAGTACAATTTCCTCCTTGTTTTGTGGTGCGATTTGTCAACCTTAACCATTCTTTTTTCCTCCATATTATTTGAACACCTGAAAACCGGTATAAAGCGAATGGTGCTGGACATGGACAATCCACCTTTGTTTGACAGGGATGTTGTTCACACCCTTGTTTCCCCCGTTTCTTCAATGTATAACGACTGTTGGAGTTGCCTACAATTGGACAACTTCCTCAAACCATAGTAATTGTCAAAGCTTCGTACTCGATAAAGCTCCTAAAAAGTCTGTTCCTGAGATGACAGAATTAAAAGTCCAGTTATAAATTTAATGGTTAAAATTGAAAAATGAACAAGCGACAATGAATTCCGCACTATCGTTGCAACTAACAAGGCTTATCAAAACAAATGATGGAGATATGATCCCCCAAAACTTTGTTTCCGCGATCAAGGCTGCGGTCATTATTTTGAAAATGAATTGTGTGTTTAGAAGCTATTTTCCAAAAAGACGGAATAATTCTGTAATAACACAATAAAAGTAAAAGTAAGATTGTATGGAATGATCTGGAATCATAGTTACACCGATTTAAAGGTCTATTATAATTCGATTTCTACTCCTTCGGTTTGTAGTTCGCCGGCATTAGTAGCGCGACCAATTGCTAGTAGCTAAACTGAATTACACTTGTAGTTGACGCTGAGACAATTTTTTTGAGAGCAGCAAAAACTAGTCTACTTGTTTGCCCCACGAAAGAAAGGGGTAGACCATATATTATTTCTTTTCTATGCCGCAACCTTCACAACAAAAAAATTTTGTAGATTATAAACGTTACAGCAAAGTCAAAGTAGAATTCTATTTTGATTTTACTGTAACATCATGGTAAGAAATTAGCGAATACTATTTCAACCATAGTATTCTACGAAGACCTTCTGTACTCTCCTCTGTGTTTACAAAATCCTAAAGCTTAGTTTCTCAAAACCCATAAAGCACGCTAATTTACCAAGCACCTAACAACATTTTCTGGGTGTACAAAATATCAACTGGATTTTCTCATACATGTTTTACTGTGATAATGTTGTTTAGCAAAGGTTAACAACGGCTTAGAATCGTACCATACTCTCGGGTGCTTAGTAAAGCAAGGGTTTTAATAACATCGCGGCCTCGGACTTTACTTTAAAATCTAATAAAGGGAGGGAATATTAAGCGGGGAATGTCAGAATTTTGCCGAGCCTGTAATTGTTCTGGTAGTCAACAGAAATAGTGGATTTATAACGCCAAAATATTTCATTAGTTGAAAACATGTTTTGAACAAGTGAAAGAAATTTTAGAACATGTTTGTCTTGTCATTTTGTTCATCTGTTACATCTTCCTTTATCTTGCTCATCCTGGATAGCAAAAATTAATAACCGGGGGGTCCCTGTGGTATAGGGAAAATCCCAAAATTATTTAGCAGCCCCTTCGTTTAATAAACACTCTGCAGTAAGCATGTATACGCCAGATACACGAATGCGAGAAAACTTAATATATTATAAAATTTGAATTTGAGCATGAAAAAAGAAGCAATGATTTATTTTTCGGATTTTGATGTTGATTGATCTCTGTTCAACGCGAGTATACAAGAGCTCAAGACCGTCAATAATTAATTTCTAAAGAGGACTATTGGAAAACTAAGAATTCTCTGCCAATTCTCCATATTTAGCTGGTTTTTGTACCCACAGCCTACCACAGCCAGACAAAATGCGCATACTATTATTATACAGCTCTTTATAATGATTACTGCTCATTGTTGTCAAATAAGACGTGCCATTACCATCAGTCTAAAAAAGTAATCGTTTTGATGGTATTCTCTGCCACTAACTGTTGTGTGAACAATTTCTGTCGAGCTTTAAATAACCGTGTTGTCAACAGCAAATTGAATAGAAAACGCAAACTAGAAACTTTAACAAGTCATGATAATATAATACTGTGTATTTAATTTTGTGTGAGGTAAAGAATAACTTTTGTATGGTGTTTGTGACCGAAAATTCACCTTAGTTCTTAATTAATGCCTGACTTTAAGGGTATGGACAAACGCTGACGCGATCAAAGGGAAATGTTAAGATTCAAAAGAAATGAATCGCTTAATAAAATAGCTCTGATAGTTCACTTGGTAGAACGATTTACCGTAAAACCCATACTCATTAGTTTGAATCCTTTTCAGTCCAACATCTATTGTTCACTTGTTTTCCTTATATTTTTTAATTACTGCCTAAAATAAATACTTGAACATTCAATTATGCAATCTGCTTTTTTATATAAGTGGTAGGAATTTTGAAAGTCCCGTGGAATTTTGCTTCTTTTATACTGGAAGGTGAACCCTATCATTTGGTATTAGTTTTGAATTTCCATTGGATTTACTGTCTACTGGCCTGAAGGCACAGATTTCATGCTTTTTAAGACCTTAAAATTAGGCAATCACCTTATGTCGAGGTTTTAGTGCTTTTTGGCCCCTGAATTTTGCTCGTAGAAGAAAATTTTTTACTTTTTTCTTCCGGCAGGCCAATGGACTAAATCTGTCAGAAGGAGTCCTAAATAAATTTGAAGAAGAATTCCGTGAACTTGTCAAAGCGCTTTCAAATGCTCAGCTATTTATGCCGTTGAAAGAAATGACGGTGTTGAGCCCAGGTAGTTATAAGGTTTGTTAATTTGACTTGCGCACAATCATACAGCTAGATTTCTTTGGTAAGGAGTAGTGCTAGAATTGTTGAGAAACAATTTCGACCATGCGGAGGTCTCGGCCTTCATTACAACTTCCATTCTGAGTGATACTTACAACAGCCACTATCATTAACTGATTTCTCTCCAGCTGTTTTTCCCATGGCTTCCCAATGCCCAGGTCGCCGTACCATACATCGTGATAGGCCGAAGAACCACTTCATAATCTTTAACGCATTGTTTCATTTGCAAATCTTGCTGTCTTGTACCCGGCTGCATACCCCTCTCCTTTTTGACCAATTTACCATTTCCCTACCCCCTACATCTTAGTTCTTCCCTCCTGAGCTCCTTACTGTACTTGGTCAGCATCTTAATTCAATTTGGAGTAGAAGATAATTTGTGCAAATGGCATTGCAGTAATTTTTGATAATTTAATTGTTTATTGCTTCAGGACCTGACGCGCGCTAATTTTGCAATATTTGTTTTGTGGTCGTAAATATACCCTCTAGTAAAAATTTTTACAAAGCGATTTCAAGTAATCCTTGGACGTGAAATACTTTCTGAGCCTCTAGCTAATTGTTCATGCAATACCCTGGTCAGTTGGTTGCACTGGAATTTGTTTTTCTACTCAGTTAAGCTATAGTTAAAATGAAGTCTGAGAGAGCACATTTTTGTCGCTGTAAATTGTAGCACATATTTACACTATTTTCTTATGTTCAGAATATATAATTGCCATCCTTTGATTTTTCACGACCATACAACTTTTGCAATTAGAAAAATCCTATTACTGGTGCATTTCTTACCGAAGGCTGTAAACTCGGTGCCGTTAGTAGTGTGAGAGCTTCATTGAAATTATCATTAGCTTGATAAAATTAATATTATAGTGCTGTTGTGTCAAGTTGATACAAGAAGATTCCCGAAGCAAGTAACTAGAATGGTGTTTTGAAATAATGCTGTGGCTGTTTAGAATTGTTAATATATCGTATACTATGAAAACATGACATTTCTACACGGTATCTGTTTTGGGTAGTTTCTCTAGTTTTTTTCTTTTATTACTGTTTTCTGTTCTCCAGAACAATTAATGGTGGCTCTTCAAGAGAGTGCAGAACTCTTATCAGAAATAGAGAGGCTAACTGAAGATAAATCAGCTCAGGTTTATTACTCAATTTTATTTCTTCCTTTAATTTGTTGACAGTTTTAATTCAGATATTTTGTGGTTGTAACAGCATCGGACCATCACCTACGTTACCACTTTCCTCCCATTTGTGTGACTTTACCCTTGCCATGTCATATATAAGGTCTCAAATTCCCCTGGTACTTTCATAGCTAGGCAATTTAACCCCAGCCTCTTTGTGCCCTGTGGTTCTCCATGATTTTCAAATGAGGTCGACGAATCTTTTTGTCCATGTTTATATATGTTGGATGCTACCCTTTCAAAATGTAAACTTTAAACGTAGAAACTTTCGGGGACATAAAGTTTCGCGGATGAGAGGTTTAAGTTTTTTTCGCATGCATAAACTTTCGCGGAGAGCAAATTTTGAAATATTTTGCGTGTATAAACTTTAGCAGATCAGCAATAAAGTAATGAATTTAAAGGTTAGTTTTAATTGTTCCTCAAAAAGGAAAACAATATTTTTTGATTGTCATGAAAACAAATTAACGAATCTTTCAAAAGTATGGAAATAAATACAACAAAATACTTGTAAAGCAATAAAGCAACAAGTCAGTTTCTGTAAATAAATATCAAGAATGTTAAGCGGTTAAACAATAAGGTTTTTCAAAGATCCTCTTCATCGAACATGTCAAAAGCACCACGGTCATCATGTCCTGCAGCTACCCATTCTTCATCGTCACTTTCATCATCACTTTTATCGTTTGGACCTATAATGACAAGGTCGTCACTGTTTTGGAATTTTTCGTGGGCAATAACTTTCGGGGATGACCTATTTTAAAATATTTTGCGGACATAAACTTTTGCGGATCGAGGACTCCGCGAAATCCGCGAAATCCGCGAAAGTTTCTGCCCGCGAAAGTTTCTAGGTTTAAAGTAGCTATTTTTGAAAATAATGCAGCCAAGCGATAATAAACCCCTTTTTAACTAACTTGTGGATTTAGTATTTAAGTATGCTGTACACTTTAAACAATGACGCCAGAGGCCAACGATGCTTCCTCGATAAGTCAACGCTTTTTTTGAAAAACAATAATGGAACTTTACTCTTAAGAGTAGAATTTGCTCCGAAGAATATAGGCATTTTGTACTTCTCTGGCGCATAAGAAAATATTGTTGGGCAACAGCTGGACATCTTTAATCTGCTGATTCGTCAAAAATATTGTGCAACACTTTTGGCCAGCCTATAACTGGGTCTCAACTTAAGGAAGCTTGGGCAGTTCCTGGCATTTGTGGGCAACTTATACACAATCAATGTAACTGGGCAAGATTTTCAGATTGTTACTATTGTCAGAATTATATTTTGCGGTATGAAATGTGGCTAATGCTTCAAGTAAGAAAGCTTAGATAATGTGATGAAGGGCAAGCCTGGGCTAGTTTGAGGAAGCCTGGGCTATTTGTGGCAAACTGCAGCTAGTTTCTTATAGGTATGTTAGGATACATCGAGGTCTTAGTGGGCTAATTGCACTATTAAAATCTCCTAATTTCCTCATATTTTAAAAAAAACACCATTGACTGATGGACTGCATGACAAAAGAGCTGACTGACGCAATCTCTAATAAAGATACGAATACGGAGCCAATACCAGATGCCAAGACCTGCCCAGCGGAACTTTTTTACGCCAAATACTCGCATTTCCTATTTTGTGACGAAACCATTACCGACGGACGGAGACATAGTAACAGTGAAAACTTCAACTGTGTGAGAAACAAAGAGGAAATGTGTGTATTTGTTACAGAACTCAGTGTACGACTTGGAGTGAATTACAGAGAAGCATATCAAAGGATACATGGAAAAGATAATTATTGAGTGTAAGAAATGACATGGGGCGCGTTGGAAATTTCTATAAGGAAGGGCTGTGTTAATGAATAAATTAATGAAAGAGAGGCCATTCGGCTTGCTTGAATTTTCCGTGATCGGTTTCAACTTGAAGCCTTTTTGAAAAAATATCTGAAATATTATGACATTGAGGGAGAATACTGGTTTTCAATACAGTCACCGTAGTTAAAATTCGTTTGAGCTTTATCTGTAGATGTAAACGTTCCAGCTAAATATTGGGATAACACCTTATTGTTTGATAAATTGAAAATTTTATTTTCGAAATTAAGTAAACTGGATTGCTGCTAATTTGCTAACAACAAAATTTAAATAAAAGAGATTCCTTTTTTTCTTCTCGAATCATTGTAGCACTGAAGAACAGAACAGGTTTTGACCTGCTTTCTCTCTTTTAAGTATTTCCTTTCATTTTTTTATTTGTTTTGTTTGTTGATAAAGCCGCCACTTAGGGAATTATTTTCCTCTGATTATGACTGACTACACAACTATAAATTTTGTAAAGCTTTTCTTTTAATGCATTTAATATTTGTTTTTTGGAAGAGGGGAATAAGAGCTGGAATCTCAAATTCTTTTCGGACAATTTAATTTTTTTAGGTAACAAAACTTACTACCAATTATGAAAAACTAAAGGACACGGCAATTTCTGAGCTTCAGGAGCAAGACAAGTACACTTATTTATTACTTTACATGTATTTAGCCAATTTACAGTGTTGTTTTGGTGTTATTTTGGTATTTTCTTGTTCAGAAATTTATTACAATATCCCTCGTATTATAGGCACTTGTTCCTCTGAGAAGAAAATGTAATTCTTCGCTTTTTTGAAATGATATGTGACCTTTAAGGATGCACGCGTCTTTGTAGTTCGACCCAAAGAATTTTTATTGAAATCATAAAGCCCCTTTGCAGCTTCTTTATTTGGTGAGTGGTAGTAGGTCTGGTGAGTTAATTCTAATTGAATATAAACATGCCCCCTCCCTTTTGTTTTTGTAATAAGCTTTGATGTTTTTCACAAGATAAAAAACTCTTGGAGTCTCAGAATACAAACACCTGTATCAAGGGTAATAGAACATATCAAGAAGTTACTTGGATAATACAACATAATGTGGCATCAACAGCTTTGTTAGCTATTTACCAAAATAGTTGTCAAGCTCCCAGTATATGAGTTGAGATTTTGAATTTTTATTTAACTTCTAATTTCTACTTTACACCTGTAGACCAAGCTAATTTTCTAAAAAAGTTTTTCGTTGTAAAGTCGTATTTTCATACTCAGGTAACAGAAATTACATACTGCGTTGTATAATTTTAAAAAAATTTTCCATCAGTGATGGAATGAATATGTTTTTCATAAAATGGTTGAAAAATATTATTTGTGTATATTGTTAAGCACAGAAAAAAAAATCAAAATTTAACTGTCCATTCGAATTAGTCTGTTGGAAAATTAGACATGGGAGCGTAATTAATGCTATAAACTGTTTTGAAAAAGTGTGTACAGCCTAGTATCAAGGAAAGTAAACTAACTGTGTTTTTTTCAGTGTGTAGAAATTCAATAAAGGTGATTTATGTCAAAAATTTCGTAGGAAGCATTTCAGAGCATACATAAAGCTGCTGGAAATTTCGTGCATTGTAGAACGAATGTTCGACCTTGAAATCGCCAAACTACCTACTCGATCAACTTTTCTTCTGTGTGGTACTACACATGTACTAATATGTACATAACGTCAAAGCTCACATTCGCTGGTGTGGTTAATCCTCTTCACAGTCTCTTTACCCTCTCCGGTTGTATTTTCACCTCTCGTCATTTCTTGGTTTACCATAAGTTGCGGTTTTACCCCAAAAGACTTCTTTTTGATAAGTTAAATACTGAAAACATTGTCAGTACTTCAGGAACATGTCGTAATTTGATTTTATTATTATTTTCGAACTTCATATTCATTTTCTTGTTATTTTTGTTGACCCTACCGTCATTTATAGTGTATACGTGTTTATAGTAAACGGAATTTAAATGATTGAAATTAATATAGAGGACATAAATATAGAGGACAGAAGTTATGGTTAAAAGTTAGAAGCAACATATTCGTAGTTGTAACCCATGAGTAAAAAGCATGATTTTTACATGGGTGAAAAGAGCTTTCACCTGAGAGGTCTTATGTTTGAAGTTCTAATGAAGAAATTAACGAATGATCAAAGGAAGATATATGAGTTACTTGGTACTTATCATGAGCAGAGAAGGGGTAAAGAGCCAACGAATGACAGAAAAGTTGTTAGACAGAAAAGCAAGAGATTGGTAGAGAGAGAAATTTTGGAATGCAGTGGAGAAAGCAATGGGAATGTGTAATCACGTCTGGACAGCTGCTGCAGATGACAAAAGATGAAGCTTGGGGCATTGTATTTTCTTCAGTGTGTGCAAGGGCACGGCAATTTGGTAATTAGGGTAAGTGATAGAATTTCCTTTACGAAATGGTATTTTCTTGACTAAAGTGTACCTGCCTTTGGAAAGCATAGATACATGCCTTGGAACAAATCATTGATAATAGTGCGGTATTTATGTATTTATGGAATAGGTAACTTAACCACAAATCAGTAGTTTCATACTGTTTTATCATTAGTAGTGTATTATAATTAGGTCAACCAGGCGTTGGCGAAGTTACACTATTTAACTAACAGCACTGACTGACCCCTTCTAGGTGCATTGAATCGCTGCTAGCATCCTTGTTGCTGACCCAACAGGAACAGTCGCTACAAGCTGGTATTATTGAAAGGAGTAAAAAGTCACATTGGGTAAAGTATATACTGTCATATCGACTTTTTAAAATTTATTATTATTATTATTATTATTATTGGATTAACTAACAATAGAATTTCCATCCTATATATCAAATTACAAGATACTAATGAAAATGATAAAGTCAGCCATTATCATCCAATCCTGCTCACGGTAGCTTATGGGTAACAATCCGACGATTCTACTACCCTGAGCAGCCCTGGATGGCTTGAGCTACCAATTTTTGTTAGCTTCACATAAGACACCTTAAGTCAATAGTCCCGATAACACTTTTCTGATGATTGATTCGCTTTCCCAAAGTACTATCGTTTGGATTTCTCTCAATAATGTTTGGAGTTCTTTCTCGTTATCAAACACAAAGATTTTTTGAATGTCCGTTTTCAGTTCTTTCATTCCTCCACCGAGACATCCAACAACTATTGGAATCATTTTTACGTTATATTCTTCCCGTCTTTCACGTATTTCAAAACATAATTGTTCGTATTTCTTATTAATCTTTTCTTCTCGTTTAAGACGTCGGTTCATTTCGTTTGGACATGCCATATCGACTAGCAAAATTGTTTTCTTCTCTCCATCTTCTAAGGTAAGATCTGGTCTCCTCGCGGTGCAGTTCGTTCTCATTCGGTGTTCCCAATCCCAATACAGCTTCTTGCCTTCATTCTCTAACACTTTACCTTTTTCCCATCTCTGGGTGTACCACTTCGTTCCTTCTGGAAGTAATCCTTTCTCCGTTGCCCATTTAACTGCCAAAACTTTGAGTGCATTGTTGTGCCGTTTCACGTATTCTGATCCTGCAAGCTTTTTACATCCAGACAGGAGATGCTGTATTGTCTCTCGCTGTTCTCCACACAACCTACATTCATCGGTATCAATGAGTCCTCTTAACTTCTTCCACGCTCTTGATTCCACCATCTGCTCCTGTAAAGTGAATATTGATGCCGTTTTTCTTGGATCTGTATTGCACTTTAACCATACGTAATCTTCCTTCTCGTATCTCAATGTAATCTCGCTCTGCAGTGGTTTCTCTGCTAACCTTATTTCGCGGTTTCCTTTTTGTCCTGAATGTAACTGCTTCTTCAGCTTTTTCCACGCCTCCTTCCAATCATCAAATCTCTCTTTACAAATTGTTACATGTCCTTCATCAAATGTTACATCTACAGCCACCCTTTTCACTGCTGCTTCCGCATCTCTCTTTAATAAGGAATGCTCTTTATTCATTTCATGTTTCCACGCTACCCTGATCCATTTGTTAGTCGATGTTGCCATATAACATGCTACTCTTGTTTTGGTCTCATCATACACGTCTTTGAAACTTTTAAGCCCTCTTCCACCATCGCACCTTTTTGCGTATAATCTCTCATCACTTGTTTGTCTTCCATGGAAACCTTCTCTCCGTAGAATACTTTTCACAATTTTATCTAGTTCGTCTAATTCTCCTTTTCCAAGATGAACTACATTCATCACGTACCTTGCCACTGGTATTACACGGCAATTTATAGCTTTCATCAAGTTTTGATCATTTAGGTTAAGTCCTACTAGGTGGTCCATCCTCTTTCGGATTTCTTTCTTCACTCTCTCCATTACTCTTTTTACATCGATTTTATCCGCTTGTTCACACCCCAGGAATTTGTAAATTTCGTTTTTGTCTGGGTCAAACGCGTCCATCTTTTCTTCCAACACTGTCAACCCATCTCCTTTAACCATTTTCCCTTTTTTGAAGACTATTTCCGCACATTTGTTTACTCCATAGCAAGCTCCAGTGTCCATACTCGCTTTTACTATCATCTCGTTGACAATCTCGAGTTTTTGGTGGCTTTCTTGGTAAATCTTCAAATCATCAATAAAAAGACTATGTGTTCTTTTTACTCTTTCGCCATCTTTGTTTCCCATTTTGTAGCCATCAGTTTCCTCAATCAGCATTGCCACTGGAACTTCTGTCAGACAAAATCCAATTGGCGAGAAACTGTCACCTTGCAAAAACCCCTTCTTAAAATTTATCATACGGCTGGTGATGGTTTTCCCATTCTCTGTAACTTCTAATTTAGTTTTCCATCCTTCCATTAGTTTACTGATGACACTGATAATATTTTCTGGCACTTTCATCCATCTGTACACTCTGATAATCCAGTCATGTCTGACCATGTCGTACGCCTTTTGATAGTCATAAAATGCCACTGCTACATTTCGTTGGTAACCTCTCACTTCATCCATAATGGCATTATCTATGATCAATTGATCAACTGTTCCTAAGACTCCTGAACATGTTCCAAGCTGACTCCTGTCCCAGATGTTATTCCTATCTGCATGTTCCTTCATGTAGTTTCCTACCATGCCAGTGAATACTTTGTAACAAGTGATAAGACATGTAATGGGTCTATAATTTCTCTCGTTACTCAAATCTTCCGACTTCGGTAACAGTACTGTCCTTCCCTGTGTTATCCATGTAGGTATGTCATCAGGCTGTTCAATCCATTGGTTGAAACATCTTACCATGGATTGCCATGCACCTTTAAGCTTTTTCCACCAGAAATTTTGAATGCCGTCAATTCCTGGAGCAGACCAATTCTTTCTTTTTCTGACCGCCTCAAAAAGTTTCTTCTCATCAATTACTAAGGCTTGTACATCCGTGACCTTTTCTCTTATTTTATTTGCTATTGTTTTCATCCATTTCCTGTATGGGGTTGGAGTTTCATCCTCCCATATACCAGCCCAAAATTCTTCAAACTTCTCCATTTCAGGTACCTTGCCTTTTGTTTGTTTTCTCTCTTGTGTCTTTCTGTAAAACATGCCTTGATCTTCTTGAAACATTCTGTTGTTACGTATCTTTGCATCTCTATTCTTAACATGTTTTCGCTTTGTGCGTCGGTATCTTAATTCATCCAGCGTACTTTCTTTCAACACTATTAATTCTTCTTGTTTTCCAAGTTGTAGTTCAGATCTTTCTCTCAGTTTCTGCAGTATTTTCTTTTTCTTTCTGGTTGATTTCCTTTTAGTCTTCCTCCTGTGTATTTCATTACATGCCCACGCTAAAATCTGCCTCAATTATTTTATCTTTTCCTCGCTTTTTCTTATCCTCCTGTTTTACTGGTTCGGATGACTTGTTTCTTTTTTCCTCTTTCCGTTTCTTTTTATTCCGCATCTCTCTTCCAATGCCCTTGCCATCGCGTAGACTGCATCTACCACTTTACAGATATCAACATTGTTGGTGAGAAGCTTTTCTAGCACCTTCTTTGCAGTGTCAATTTCCTTTTTTGGAAGCCCTTTTTTTAACTTTACTAGTCTTTTTCTGTTTGCAATACTCTCTTTCGTTGTCGTCGTCAGTGTCGCCAGTACATCTTCAAATCTCATTCTCAACATCATAGTCTCTTGTTCTTCTTCGTTATTTTCGTTTTCATTTTCGTTTCCCGAACTTTCACCATTTCGACCGAATTAATTGTCGTTTTCTTCTGGCTCAGCATTCTTAATTATGTTGTCCTTCTCTTCGTTCCTATCTTGTTCAACATTTCTCTGGTCAATATCTTGCGGCTCCATGTTTTCTCCATCTCTGACCTCTATGAGATTGAGTAAAGATTTGTCTTTCCGAAATCTCCCTGCATTGTCCCTCAACATTTGGCACTCATCTGATTATCACCATAGATTTCATCCCACGCTTCCTTCATACTTTTCATAAATCCTCTTCCTTTCTTTCTTTCGCATTCTTCTATTCTCAATAGATTTACCTTCATCTCGTTTGTCCATTTTCTGCTGACATTCGGTACATTCAATTGTACTAATCTCCTTCCACGTCCTTCAGAAGCACCATCATTTGGCATTTCTTTCTTATATCTAGTTGCATTATCACGGAGATTTTGTTTCGAAACATGACTTTTGTCAGGGAATATTTCGTCCCATTTTCTTTTCAGTGTCATCAAAAATCCAGTGCCTCTAGTTCTCTCTTCATCTGCGACTCGGACTAACCACTTCTTCTCATCATCAGTATATATTGACAAGTGGTGTCTTGTTTGGGCCTCTCCATTTGGGACAGCTCTGTTTCCAGCCACGTTTTCTCCCTGGAGTGCTCCTTCTTCGTTGTTATTAATGTCATTTGGTTGAAATTAATTTTGATCTATATCTCCCATAAAACGTTTTTAAAATAAGCACGGGTCACAAGTCGATCTAGAGTTGCCCGGCTCTCTAGACAAGGCAATTGAATTTGGCAGTGTCGCCACTTCTACCAGGTTCCGCGATCGGTGACCTCATAACGCAGCGGCCATTCACCCATATCGGCACGGTACCTTCTGGTTGCGAGTATAATTAATCGTGTAACCTCCACTAGGTGATTTGTCACTCAAGGCTAAAGAGTATCATCTACCCATACAATTGTTTGTGTAGCTTCCACTAGACGGGCTGTCTTCCCAAACTAAAGAGCTCCGTCTGCCCTGGTTTTGAAATCAGAGATTTTCCTTCTCCTAGAACAACTACTGGCAACGTTAACGAGCTTGTTCTACCCGGAGCTCTGGTTATTTAAAGGCGCCAGATACTCGCCTTTCGCCCCTTCTTCTGTTAGTTTTAAACAGTTCTGCCACGTGAAGGCCATGAGTTGGACTTGGACTGCCAGAGGCTGTATTTTACGCCTGCCATTGATATATTTTGTAGGTATCGGACGCTCAACTTCCTCAACCATCTCGGCATTAACAGTCCTTCAGAACCTCATTATTAATATTATTATTATTTTTTTATTATTATTATTATTATTATTATTGAATGGTGGAGCGATACGAGCCCATGGGGGACTCAGGGGTAGAAACCCCAGCAAACCCATCCGACTACCAGCCCGATAAGGGTAAACTTGGTGCATGTATCACACCCAAGTGTGTGCGATATTGATGTACATAAAAAAAACCAACACATGCCCTTGCAGTTGGGGCCTGTTTCGGTTTCCCAGTTTTGGTGAACCATTCTGCTTAAAA
>RDPX01000432.1:68172-166156 GCA_003991215.1 Morbakka virulenta | reverse complement strand
CTGCATTTCCATTTAGTTCATTATAGACCTTCTTTTGATCAACCTTGAACAATCTATTCAATCTGTACTGGTCTATTCTCTGGTTGTAACGATTTATCTTTGCAGATTTTGCAAGAATCCGTTGCTTCAGCTCTTCGATCACCGTTGTCAATCCTTTCTTCTTAACCCTATACTTTTCCATGAGACATTTTCCTTTGGCTTCTTTCTGAAATCCCAGTACTCCTTTCTTTACTCTCTCAAGCAAACTTATATCCTTTCTAAGCTGCTTTATATCCCCTTCAAGACGTCTTTTCCACCATGGGTCTTTCTTTTTCCCTGGTTTGAACTTCTTAAAACCCAATTCATCTGTTACCCACACAGCAGCTGCTTTTATAAGATTATTTGTCTCTGTTATATTGCTTGTTTCGATCAAATCAATTACTTTATTAACCTTACCCGTCACCCGGTTCAATGTTTTCATGTCAATCTTTTTAAAGGAGATCCCGTCAGTATTTTGGCCTTCAGTCACGATTTCATTAAGCTTAGTAATAATCACTAGCTCTTCCTCTTCCAATCCTTCCAAATTTACACTCATATTACCGAAATCGTTATTTTCTTCGCCCAGGACGTCTGCCACACGTAACCCCTCATTTCCTGTTTGTTGTTCCCGGACAGTTTCCATATTGTTGTTTCTATCATCACTATTTCAACTTATCATTCTTTGAATACTCTCCAACTTTAAGTCAGAAAGCCACTTATTTGTTCTAACAGCTCGTGCTTGATCACACAACCTTTGTTCAGTTACCTCAAATACACTCCTCTCTCTCCATTCCTTCATCATTCGTTGTCTATAGCCTCGTATTGGCTTTCCATTGCCTCCAAAAGGTCTACTCCTATAAAAACACTCAATAACAACCATTTAGTTCGGACATTGGTACGAGGATTTCTCTGGATAACGACCAGGGAAGCCTCGACCCTTCCCCTGCCGGACGAGGGACCTTCACAATAAGTTCCACTCCCATTTATGTCGTTATTTGTAATATTTATATTATTCATTGCACTCATAAGAGGTTAGTGGTGATAAGGTGTCACAACCACCAGTATTTTTTATCGAGACACCATCTCTAGGAGAGTTGCCAATCAAAGCTGAAGACCCAATCCTGGCCATGAGACACGTTTACATCCCGCCAGACGTCAACCTGGTATTTACAACTGCGGTTAGTAATAATTTAAACAGTGGAAATTTGGTGCTGGAAAAGAATGAGGATACGATGACGAGAATATCATAAAAAAGATGACGAGTGAAGAAGTGGTGGATAAGTTAGGACTGAATATTTTGCTGCTGGATACAGTCAGGAGAAGGCAGTGCGGTTTTATGGTGCATGTTTAAAGAAGAGAAGAAGAAATTCCACCAAGATCTACTTACAAGCTTAAATTAATAGAGAAAATAGAAAGCTTCACAAAAGAATGCGATAGAAAGCCCTGTTCTTCCTAAAAGATGATAAGGACGAACCGAACCTCCCTTTCCAAGAAAAGCTTGGATTCAAAACAAGGAAGTACCCACCACAGTTGAACGAACTTGAGTACTTTGAAAATGGCATGACGGATTTGGTAAACAAACTAAAATTTCGAAAAGTATAACGATTTCCAAACGAAGTTAAAGAACGACATTAAGAAGATAAAAGGGTTCCACAAAGAAGACTTCCGTGCAAAGCCAATCTGCCGCCTTATAAACCTTATAATTGGTAAGGTCGTACCAGACGACATCAATTCAAAATTAAGGAATGTTACAAAAGTAAACCAATGGAAAAATATGGCATCAGCCATCAAGTGGTTCAACAACATCAAATCAAAACAATCATGCACATTCACACAGCTGGACATTAAAGACTTTTACCCTTCTATAACTCCAACGATACTACACAATGCCATTTCTTTTGCACGATCCCATACTAACAAAGACGACGAAAGCATACAAACATTATAACTTACACCATCAAGAAACACACCCTGAAATACACCATCCGCAACTTCATACCTACTGACTAATCGCATAGGACCCCCTTTCTTAAACAAACAGCCGAACACCTATTTACCCAATTTGAAAGTAAATCATTCTTTAGCAATTTTAGACGTATCCACATGGGACTTTCTTTCTTCCTTTCTTTCATGCTTTCTCACAATATATTACTCATTGTAATACGTTACCACCAACAATTTTTATTTTTTAATGAGCCGCCTACTTTATTTGTTTATGAAAGCTTGTGCAGTATTTGTAGCATTATTGCCTGATGATCGAAATATCGTGAAACTATTAGTTGCAATCATAGTTCTTATTTTTCGTGTTTAACCTTATGTATATGCGTCTATATATAATATTATTATTATATTTATAATATAATAGTATATATATAATAATTTATTATAATTATAATATATATATATATATATATATATATATATATATATATATATATATGGTGGACGACAAAAGCATCAACAAAACTTAGTTTAGAACTGTCAGTTTTCATGTTTTCACAATCGTTAGCTAAACAAAATGAACATATTTCTCTGGCGTATCTAGTTATAACTAGAACAAATTACAAAAGATATCAAATTATCCTCATGGGATTGACATAATTGATATAATTGAATATGCAGTAATAAAAGATTTTTGAATTGTTTTATCACACCTGGTCCTTTGATTTATAATTAGCTAACAGGAATTTATTTAAGTGTCTACATTTTGCAATAAGTTCACTACGCTTTTTCAACAGTTCCTCGTTATTAAGGATCTCCAACTTTTCCCGCAAACTAAGGTAACACTTTTTCGATTTGTCTAAAGAGGATTGCGCGTGAGTGATTACCGGCCATTTCATGGTGGATGTGATGTTCCTTTCTTTCAGGTCCCATACGTACGACGAAAGGGTTGTGGTGTTTCTGTACTTCTCATTTCTTAGTGATTGTTTTTGTCCGTTATATCTTGTCTTGAAATCTTTTTCGGTCAACCCAATATAAACTTTCTTCTGGACTTCCGGCGCACTAACTTCACATTTATATATGACTGATTTTTCTCTACAGTCACCGTCCAAAGGGCATTCATCTTTTTTCTTGCAGTTACATGGTAACTTCGCTGATGGATTAGGCGATGCTATTTTTTATTGTGGGAGTTGATGATTTACGCAACATTATCAGTGCAGCTGTAGCTCACTTTCGTGTTGTTGCGATTCAAAAGCTTGTGTAGATGGCTTGATGGTGGAAAATGTTTATCAAACAGGTTCAAAAATCTGCGTGCGACGTTGGTAGACACATTTTTGCTAAATGGTAGGTTAAACCATATATTGTTTCTTGGCCGATTTCTCCTTCTGGTGTGTACCGGGTCTGGATTGTAATTCAGCTTCGTATCGTGGTATCCATTTTTTTCATGCATCTTCATAGGCGGTTTTAGATTCATTAAAAATTGATCCATTTGATGAGTTTGTGAAAGTCTGTTGGAAATCGATTTCGGTAGTTGGTTAAGGGTCTGTTTAGGGTGGTTTGAAGATTTATTTACATAGAGAAGTCAGTCATTGGGTTTCTTGTACGGACGAAATGAGTTCGTAGGTGGTCCATAGTTCTATCGAGGAAGTTGACAGAACTGAGTCCAGTGGCTATTTCTATTTGCAGATTGATACCTTTGAAGATCCGGATAATATATTTTCTCTTCCTATCAGTGGATGGGCCGTCAGAATTGGGTAAGATCACTAGGCGGCCATCACGATAAAGCCCTATGTCGCTTTTGTTTGTCAGAATGGAAAGTTTGTGTAATATTAAAAGCCCTACTAGTTCACATATCTCCGCACCATCGAGACTGCCCATGGTGACGTGGAAATAGTTGTTGATGGACTCTTTCCGTGCTTCGTCTTTGAAGAACAAAAGTGATTTTCTACAGTGGTAAATCGTACGTAAATCAAGGTGCAACCTTTATACATATATATATATATGTGTGTGTGTGTGTGTTTAATGTAACCTGATAGGAAGTTATTTCATTTAAGAATTGTCATCAGACAACAAAACTCAGTTAGAGAATGTATCTATTAATAATTTCTAGATTAAACTTGTTGTTTTCCAGGTTAAAGTATTTGCATTTTTTTCAAGGATATATATTGTGCTATATCTTTACATTTTAGGATATATGAGTGACGTGGCATCTCCTGTAAAGCTGGAAAGCCTACTTAGAAGCGGATCATGCTGCAAGGTGTACAGGGAAGTGGATTGTGCTTCACGTCTTTCTTGAAGTAAACACAGCCGCTGCATACGTTTTCAAGTGTTTCACATAGCTATACAACCAGGAGCCAATGTACGATGCTTTTAAACGGAAAAAAAAACACCCCAAAGTCTTATCTAGTATCAAAAGGCATCAAAAGCGAAAGCGTTGGTGATTATTTTGCTCAGTGGATATTTAACGTGCAAAGATAACAGCACCAGACGACCCGGCTGCTCGTGCTTTATGTCCTGATCTTCGCGTCCTTAGCGTGTTTAGACAAGCATTGAGGATAATTAGGGGGTCATTGATTAAGAACCCATAATTAGACTTGCTTTGCCAGGTGTTTTGTGAATATACTAGTATACCAATATCAATACTGCCTCTTGGATAAGTTGCCCCCACGCATTATGAGATTTCCTTTTCGACCTGAAAGTTAAAGGTCAGTAAATTGGACGTAATCACATTTATTGGAATTACCTTAAGGTGAATGCGTCGGTTCTCAGGAGAATATGAAACCCGAACAATGCTTACTGCCTGGAGGTTTCCAGGTATTCGCCACCTGAGCAGCTTTGTTCTAATCAGTTCTTTGTCGGCACAATTCTCAGAATAGATATTATTACTAAACTAGTAGAGACAGCATGGCAGCAAAATCGTTTCAGACTGATTGTAGAACCGTCCTTTGACGCAAATAGGCACGAGGAGAAGACTATTTTCTTTTGAATTATGTGTATTTTGTAAATATGGGTGCTTATGTGTATAAAACTCTGAATGTATGTTAATTTCCAGTAATTTACAGTCGTGTTTATGTCATTTAATTGAGCTGCAGAAAACTAGTATGCAGTTTGTCTAACATTACTCATATAATCTGCCAGCTTGACTTAGCAACTTTTGATAGATACCCAATTTTGTGCACAACAACGAATAAGGCCTCCTCGTCGGCGCTTTGCGGATCGTATTGACTATATACGAACGAACTTATTCAATTCTACGGGTATACTGTCTTTGTGAGTCTTCGACTTCAAACTTTACACCCAAACGTCTACAGTTATGATACAGATCCTGACTTCGACATGGACTTCTGTAAGCAGGTATCCAGCTACTGCTTACGAAGTATGTTTAGCTGGAATTTGACGTCATATTTCATGTCCAGCATTGGACTGTATCCGACATCAGATGTTTGGTCACCATCAAGGAAGACTTGAGTGGCAAGCACTAGTCGACTTAGACGTCTAGCAATTTCAAATGGCTAGCCCGTACACACACACACACACACACACACACACACACACACACACACACACACACAATTTTGTGTACGATCAATCATTATTAAAAGGCGCTAGCTACGATGCTTTTTATGTCATTATTAAAAGTTTTAATTTAAACTTGGCCGGTAGACACCTTTGCATGTAAAACAAACTCAACACAGTAATAGCTTTCCTTATTCCTATGCCCTTGTACTTGGAAAATTTATTTTCTTTTTTCAAAGAAACGTTTTCTTCTTCAAGGTCTTGATGCGGGCGTATATGCGTACGAATCTTTCATATATATATATAAATTTCATCAAAGCAGGTAGTGGTCTTTAAAAGTATATAAATCTCAACAACAAAGACATTTTGTATGATAGGACAAGCTTTCGTATATTTACTTAGTCAGGTCATCTGACGAAGTAAATAAATGAAAGATTCTTCCGTCATTTGCAAAGAATTTCTTGCCTACTACAAATTTAAGTATGGTTGTTTACGAATTTGAATATGATTCCAGATACGCAGGCCAAACATCCTTAAGATTGATTTATAGAATAAAACAACAACTTCCTATTGTTTTACGGATAAAAACTATGTTAGTCGAGTTCAGCCACACAGACAGTGCAAGACTGTAACTATAATCGGTAATTGTGATTCAGCTATAGCACAAAATTTACTGCTGTACCGTGAATACATTAAAAATTTAAAACTAAAATAGCTCGAAGTAATTGGCTGATGCAGGTCTGCCTTCTATTTAGGAACATGGGAGACAATTCAAATTCAGCTATCATCACCTCTTTGAAGACAAAGGGACTTAAATTCTTTTAGACAGCCACTCATAAAAAGTGACGGATTTTATAGAACCCTTTTGTTTCCTTTAACCAAACACCAAAATGGGCCTACTTTCAAGATCCTCATATTGATTTCAGAATATTGATGCCATCACTGATATGTGTAGGTGAACCCACTAGCACCCGTTTACGTCGAATCAGATTTTTTAAGAGCTCAGCATATAGACTGAAAGCATAAAAAGCCTTTTCCGTCAGAGAAACACGTTGTATCTAACTACTGAACGCATTGGCAAACCATTTAAGAGCGACGTCTTTCTTCTTGACACTATTAAAACAGCATTCCGTAGAGTTAGACCAAGAGGAGGAAATTAACGGCTCCCTACATCAAAGTGGGATTGGGATGAACAAAGGAAAGTAAAAGTACAATCGAAGATGATCGATTATTTTGGAATTATTGCTTGTCAAACATTGATGATGATGATGATGGAGTTACCCGTCGCTACGACGGATGAGCGTCTCGACACAGGTGTGCCCTTTCATGCGAATTGCGGCCGATTCGGAAAAGACATTTTTCTTGCTGCACTTGAGCAGCGCTGCTCCTAAATAGGCCTGGTCAGCCACCCAAGGAGGATACGAACGACCATCACCCTTGAGTCGCCTACGTGCAGAGTCGTGGCCAAGAACTGCCAGTGGCATCCTCTACCTGTCCCCGTCACCACTATCCATCACCGTAGGGCTTGAGTTAGTCGAAACGACCTGCACACAAGTAGGTGAAAATTGTTTGTGGGGAGCAAGATCCACCCTCTCCACCAGGAGACCCGAATCACCGGTGCTAAATATACCCACATGGCAGTGAGAATACTGGCCGCAGGTTTTATTTCGGAGCATCTTTCTCCTAGACGGGTTGTTGAATAGCTGAGAGCCTCGTCTCCCCTTGATGGAAAGGGGTTACTTCCTTTAAAAGAAGTATCTTAATTAGTGTCATTCAACTACCCAAGTTAACTCAAGTCATTTCGTTCTTGTCCACAGTCAGTATGTCTAACCCAAGTTATTTTTTTCCATCCTCAAATAGAGTAAAAGTAAGACTTCGTTTTCAAATTGGCCAGATGTTCTTTGGATTGCATTTTTGTCTTAACTCTGTCGTAAAAACAAGAAGCTGCCAAATTATAATATTTAACGACTAAATTTATAGTTGGAATAATGTCTTGGTGGTGGAGGAGACTATTTGTACTGTATGGATGATTCTGGTGGTACTGCGTTGGTCTACATTGTTCGTATCTCTCTGTACGCTAAACATGTAATTAGTCATAGAAATCTTCAAAGATGGAAGTCAAGTGCTCTGATTAGTTTAAATCAGGTACCAAATCTTCATTCTATGAAAACAGGTTGTTCCAAAAGTATGTAACAGTTTGGAGTTGGGTTAATATCATTCTAGTGATAGACTGTTAAGGCAATCAAGGGCATTGTGTCTGCGTCCTTACATATTGCGTAACGCTTCAAAAGTGTTTGAACCCACACTTTTGTTTACAAATAATTTATTTTAATCCTATTTTTTTTTAAAAAAAAACATGTTTCGATTTCGTTAGTTTTGCCAAACCAATCCGTAGCAAAACATTGACTGCGAATAAGTGTGACGCAAGAGAATAGTCGTTGTGTTTCATGTTAAGTATATTCCCATAAAGGATTTTCGAGTGGTGAAGTTCCGCTTCCCTGTTTAGAAGGCAAATACAGGTCAATTTCTTTGTGCAAACAAAAACCCTCTGCCAGACGTTTAATCAGCTTGCTTAGTTTTTTATTTGAATAGCTTACACTAAAGTTTTTAACATACATGAAATTCTGTAGCTTAATTACATAATCTTATACACTGCATATATCTTTTCACATAACATAACCTAAAGTTGGCACTCCTGTACAAGAGTTTCGATGACTTTTACCTATATTCTGTCCAAAGATGTGCAGTGACGAGACTGTTGAAAATGCATATAGCACATGAAAAGTAGAAACCTTATTCAATGCAAGGGATATGATAAAAGCATTAAAATTTACGAAAACCTTGCGAAAATTTTTTAAAGTTTTCTTCCAAATACTAGATTTCCCGGAACTCATGACCTAACTTTAAATTTCGAAAAACAATATTTTTCTGGAATTGAGTTAAGCTTAAAAATAGCAGCGAAAAGGAAATATTTATTGCGTTATATCGCAAGGGAAAGCTTTCATAGCTGACTACAAATGAGTGAACAGAAACGACACCTTGACAGGACAAGTTATCCACTAAAGACTGCATGCTTTGCCGGAACGATTGAGTTAGGTGGAAGTACATTAAAAAACTTAACCAGTAAGGCAACATCTGATGTGCGTCGTCCACAAAAATGTGAAAATATGGATTTGATTAAAAGTATTTGCCGTAGAGCGATATCACGTTGTTTTTTTTGCACATGAACGGACTCGAGAAGGGTATAAAGACATGTAAAATATAGAAAGAAAGAAATGAAGCTCTGAGTCGAGAGGGGTAATACTTGAAGGGATAATCCGTCTACCTTTAGCTTTTGTTCCCCTCATCATAAACATGTTCAAACAAGAGATGTAAAGCCTATCAAACTACAAAACTCAAAAGCTTCATTCAATCTCTCCTCTGATGTTGTCTTACATTTAATCCTAATCCACTAAGGAAAGAATGCAAAACATTCCGGGTCTTCATCTCTTCATCTTTGTGATATGAACAAGGTAATAACTTTACAAGGATTCATCACAAATTTACAAAACTATTGGATGAAAGAATAAAAGGTGAGGATCCTATTCCACAAGTACACTTAAATATGAAATTCCAAATTTTCCCCGCTTGAAAGATGAAGAATCTGAAATTAAACATGACTGTGTTCGAAAATTGTAACAATATCCTGTTGTGGTCAAGTGTGACGAACATTAATATTGGCAAATAAAAAAATGAAAGGAAACATGTCTTTAAATCATAGTATCTATTACAAATAATGAAGATTGTAAGTACACTATTGTAGCATGCTGCTGAACATTCCAGTCATCATACTTAAGGGATCGTTCACATCGTACTGACATAGTGAAAAAGTTGTTTACAAACTCCCGAGAGAGTTAAAAGGTTTAAGCTTTTAGAAATATTGAATTTTTTTAAAGAATGAATTCAACTTTCACCCTCCTTTCACCCCTACCCAAAATATTGTCAACGTCTGTCAACATTTAGGTACCCCCTCCCCCTCTAAGTGGTTGACATCATTTGTGAACGGTCCCTAAGAGCTGTGAAGGATCACTTTCCACCCAATCCAATGGGCAGAATAGGGAAAGTATGTAATTAATTTATTCCTATTTCAGACCATGGACAACACTTTCTTGCCAAAGGGTACCTCTAACAAGTATTCCAGAAGCATACCGTACGATTATTTCTGTTAGTTCGTAAAAGAAGACATCCAAAACAGATTTTGTCTCCACAATGGTCTCTATTTTGGGTTTGTAATAGGTCGTCGGACGTTTTATTGTATTTTGGCAAGGTAACAATTGGGGCGGAATAGATTATGGACATTTTGAGGAGGTGCTGGGCAAGGTAATGGAAATGCGTCAAACAATAGGGACCGCGGTTATTAGGGTGACAGCAGAAAGTGAACTAGATAAAAATTTTAGGTCTTAATTTTTTAAAAATTTAGATATTATTTAATGCTTTTTTAATACAAAGTCATCCATGAAGCCGTTTTCTTAATATTTCCTTCAAAAGTATTCATTTTGTATTGTGGAGGTATATTTTATCAGAAATGTGAGTAGGTCAAATTAAATGCTCCAGATGGCTTCTGCAGAAACGTTAAGTAACGATAGGGGTTGTGACCTTGCCCCTTTACGAAAGGGTGATGGAGGGGTAAAAATAGTTAATCCTACCTTTATTTACTATTCTAATAACAACAACAAAGCTCTGTGGACTACCTTACTATTTACAGCAACGCCGCTCAAGGTACAAATCGATTCTTTTTGTTTTATTTGTCTGTATAATGACGAGTAAGAAAAACTGAATCAAGCTCTAATATCTACAGAATCGACCAAACCAGTTAGAGGATATACCTTCAGAGGTAAAAAAGACGTCATATTTCTATGTAAAAACTAGGATTTGACAAGTGTAATATATTTTCTTTTCACAAATAACTAGACTGACATAGACTTTTATTAATCATTTATAAAATGTACAAGCTGATAATGAAATTCAAATAATACAACAATCTACTTTTTTTTAAAAAAATGTCTGAAAATAAAAAAATCCAATTTTTTATGTTAAACTGTTCCATACGTAGTCTCTATTGCTACCAGTTAGTAATATGATCAATTTTTCAACTTACATTTAATAGTATATCAGTACAAAAATATTTATGCTTTATCTAAAAGCCTTATTTGAGAATTTTGACATGTAATTTTATATATATAAATAAATATCTACAACAACTTACAATTGAAAATTATATGTACGGTTATAATTATTATTCTATTGACATTTAGATTTAATATTTCTATTCTACAACTTTTTCTAATAGTTCCTATTTTCTTGTTCAGTTTTTTATGCACAGAATGTATCGAAATGCATCAAGCATCAGTTTTTGTCAACAGATTATGTATAAAACACCTCCGTTACTAAAATCATCTCGCTACTTCATAATTATATCAACAGTCATTACAAGATCTACCCAAAATCGTTGATCAAATTGTGAGCTTTTAGTAAGAGTATTCATATTGTACTTGAGAAAAACAGTTAAGCTACATTGTTGAGAAATTCCTTCAATATTTATGTCCAAGTCTTTTCCCCAATACTATGCAGATATGTACAAAAATGGGGGCTTTGACGTTCTTTTCTGTAAGACCTTTCCTCAGCAAAGAAAGTTACCTGTAAAACTTTAAAAGAAGATATGTTGAATCTCTATGTTCCTGCCAGAGGCTTTTATGCATCAAACAACACTTTACACTTCACCTTTACTATATACAGACTTATAAACACAAAACGAAATCGTATCAACTCAATATTCAGAGGGAAAAAACTTGTGAATAAGCATACATTGGAAAACCTTCATTTCTGCATCACTGTACAATATTTTATTGTTTATAATCACACAGAATTTTTGACAAATTACTTCCAAGCTGAAAATAAGTGACGACAAACCTAGTAGCTCTCAGAGGGTTTGAATGCATAGCAAACATTTTTCAATGGTGGCATTTCTTCGATCTTTATATTATTGCTGTGTAGTGTAAAACATAATCCGTTTATCTAATTTATTTATTTAGTCGAATATTTAAACAGGATGAACACTTGAAAATTAGACATGATACTGTTATTAACACGAGTCCTGTAATATGAAATCGCTATGAAATAAAATAAAAGCAAAATTTGAAAACAAAAAATAAAAATCTGAAAAGCGTAAAAGATACCTCAAAAACTGTACTTCAGCAGAAAAAAGGGTAGTTCAGTCAAATATTAATTCAGGGATTATGATTTAGATTAAGATAGGAAATAGGTAGCCCATGGGGCTAAAGGTCGGGGCTCTCTCTCTCTCTCTCTCTCTCTCTCTCTCTCTCTCTCTCTCTCTTTCTCTCTTTCACTCTCTCTCCTTTCACTCTCTCTCCTTCTTTCACTCTCTCTCCTTCTTTCACTCTCTCTCCCTCTTTCACTCTCTCTCCTTCTTTCTCTCTCTCTCCTTCTTTCTCTCTCTCTCCTCCTCTTTTTCTCTTTNTTCAGGGATTATGATTTAGATTAAGATAGGAAATAGGTAGCCCATGGGGCTAAAGGTCGGGGCTCTCTCTCTCTCTCTCTCTCTCTCTCTCTCTCTCTCTCTCTCTCTTTCTCTCTTTCACTCTCTCTCCTTTCACTCTCTCTCCTTCTTTCACTCTCTCTCCTTCTTTCACTCTCTCTCCCTCTTTCACTCTCTCTCCTTCTTTCACTCTCTCTCCTTCTTTCACTCTCTCTCTCCTTCTTTTAATCTTTCTCTCTCTGCCTTTTGCGTGTAGTTTATTTTGCTGCTAAGCACTACGTATAAGGTATAATAGTAATCAAGACGTTTTCTAGTTCTCTAAATGGTTTACTTTGTGATCTTCAATCTCTTTTTAACTTTTTGTTTCGAGTTTCTTTGCATTAAATAAAGTACTTTTCCTTCGATTAAATTCCTTCCTTCGCAATATCATTTCTCTGACATTTAAATATTGTTTTTGAATTTCTCTAAGTCAATATCGTGATGTCAAAATGTCCCTCTGAAATTTTCTGACTGTAACGTTTGTTATTTGGGGGGGGGGGGTTGTTTCCTTCAAGTTGCCAAAAAGGAAACACCGTAGCAAGGTATTCAAATACTTGTTTACATAAGTAGAGAAGAAAGAGGACAACGCTGTATTGCACATTCTCTTTGAAGGTGTTAAGGCCGGGTCCTTAAAAAATTACCAGAAAAATATGTTTGTTGTTGTTGTTGCTACTGTTATTCTTGCTGTTGTTGTTGAGTCATTCTTGAAGGCAAGGTGAAAAGAACTCGAAACCGAAAGCGAAATGAAATCGAAATAAGGCTCGAACTCCAACACAGCATTATACCCCATTTGACTTCCTGGATGCTAGAATAAGTGTAACATTTCGTTGGAATAGATGTGATCTACCTAAAAATACGGATTTTACATTACTTTCCGAAGTTTTCTTCACATACAAGAAGTTTTGTTTTGATTCTTGGTAGCTGTAGATTTTTCCTTGTGCCTGAGTCATAAGAAATGGAACTAAACCTTATGTCAACAATCATATTCTCACAGAGCTTTTCGAAAACAGAGGTAATATTCTTCTGGTTGTCAAAACCTGTAGACGCTTACACAATTGCTTATGTAGTACCGGCGAATCAGCTGCTGTCTTTTCCTAATACCTGCCAAGCAGGCATGTTTTAAACTTTGTAGTAGACAGGAAAGTACAGAAGTTAATAGTCTCCTGAAAAACATAAAAGTTTCTCAAAGGTCAGAAGAAACCTTCAAATTTTATGTCCTTTTTGAAAAAAGGACCAATATCATCGTGGCAAAAACTAAAGTGATGCTACTTTACTATGTATGGCTCAAAACAATACAGAGACAAAATTCTTAGTTTATTTAATAACATGAATACAGTTTCTTTAATAATCTTGAAAATTCTGAACTTTATGGACTCAGAGAAGCCTGATGATGGGAGAAGTATCTCTTAAAATTTAGCTCGGGAAAAGCTCACGACTCATGACATGATAAAGCTCTTACATCTATGAATACGGTTGTCACATAAACTCCAATGTAGCATAAACAAAAATATAGGTTTTAAATATATATTTTATATATAAATATGTACATATTTAATAACTGTTATTTTTCCCTCCAGTTCTTCCTTCTACCGCCTTTTTTATTCTGGTATTTCTTCTCTCATAAACTCTCAAACAAAACGTACACTTTTATACAACCAACTTGGAAAAATTCTTTCAGCTGGTAACGGGTTTTTGTTCCCGAGAATTGAGACAAGTGTATGACTAGACATCACTAAATATTAAATAACCGTAATTCCGGTTTTAGAACTTCAACCACTTCGATTACTACGTTGCACAAGATTTTATTGTTAGCTAATGATGGGTAAAATTATCTAACCAATGCACTATACTTTAAAACTGTATCCTTTTTTTTTATTGACTTTTTCTCAGGATTGAGATTATTTCCTGCTTCATTTGCCATGACAACAGACCACACTCAGTGGACTTAGGTATCTTGGGATTACTTCTTCTCTTGATCTTTACTTCATTTTACTTCACTTTCGTTTTATTCTATTTCAAGAAAGCGTGGTCTCTGGAGCACCTCTACTGTAAAAGATAATTGTAACATTTCTACCCACTTTTTAAAATTCTTTGTCACTGTTCTAATACTGCATTAACTAATATTACTATTAGCCACCAAAAGTAGATTTAGTTTCATTGATGAAACAAAGTTTGAGTACCATTTGATCAATTAGATTACTATCACGATATACAGTTACAGTGAATGTCCTATTGAAATATTTTGGTAAGGAACTTGGAACTTGGGTTCATGGTACCATGCTAAAAATAGGTATGCTATAACAAAAAATATACTTACACATTTAAAAACTTTTCTTGTCTTGAAAATCGTTAGTAAGCATTGAATGAATCTTTGAATACTTTAAGCCCATCTCCTAAGGTACCGTCAGGTTTGACGCTAAAGGCCAGGATTCCTGCAGCATCTGACCCTCCGTTCACCATACAATGAACCACAACCTTTGGTTGTGAGGATGGATTTCCTGGAACGTATCCCTCTCTAAGCAAAAAATGGAAAATAAGATTTATCTTCAATAACTCCTTTTGCCGAAATTATGTTAATCATTATTTTTGATCCAACAGTCTCTTTTCTTTTGCTATCTCTCTTTTTTCTTCTTAATTTGATCTATGTATACTTCAGATTCCATTCAGAGTATATTTAGTATCATAAAACAAAAGCCAACTGTTTATTGCTTCAAAGAATTTATGCCACGAAAGTATTCTGGCTAAGAACAGTATAACAAGCATCAATCACAATGCAGACCAAAGCTTGTTGAGCATGATTTGCCTCGTTGCATTTCATTGATGACTTATTATAATAAGTAGCTTGTTGATTCGTCAGAGGACGGATGTGGGATATGGAGATATATTGTAAAAGAAAAAGTAGTAGACAGTAAAGAGAAGATTGATGATAACGTCAGTTTGCTAAAGTTTTTCAGTAAGCCCTCAGCCTACTTCATTGTCTTGAAATCTTTCGTCCTGTATCCGACCCACCTTCAGCTCAATTGAAAAGATTGCCTATCCAGGCAGTCCATTGATGAAGATTCCAGATGAATACGGAAGTAGAAAGAATTGTGGAAGAAGATATCAAGCAGCACTTGTAGCAACTGAGTAAGCAACACAGCAAAGGGTTTTCCCTTTGCCATAAGGTAAACCAAAAAAGTAGCTTTTCCAAAACTTTAAATTTTTCTTAAAATTTATGTTTTCTATATAGTTTCACTGAACCAGATTTACCTTTGAATAATTTACCTCAATTTAGCACTGCTTTCAGAAATAGATGTTTTATAGGAGTCCCATAATCGAGATGGAGCTTACTTGGGCTTCAAAGGAAATATAGAATTTCCTGCATCATAGTAAAAATACTATTAGACTGTCATATACTGTACATAAATTATCTTTGCTTTTGACAAAAATGGTTTAAAGTGAAGACAAGGAAAAGCTTTTTAGGAAAGGAGGTGGTAAGGGGCACTTAACTGAAAGAAGATGATGTATATTGAAAAAGATAGTGCAAGGTAGGTATTTATTTGAGACACACTTAAATAAAAGTGCTTATTCTAGACTGCGCGTAACTTAGGGTTAGCAAAATAAAGGGTGTACTAAATCGATGAAAAACCATATTCTTCTCTCTAAGCATTCTGATTTGGAGATTAGATAAGAAACAGAAGTGAAGTACTCACCTGAAATACACATTGTTTACAAAGGTATTAGGTCCTAGTACTGCCTTGATCTAAAAAAGTTAAATAATGAAAGTAAATCAAGTGTCTATTAGTATGGCACAGTTACTGGAAGTAAGGGAACAATAGCATAATTCATTTAGGATCACCATTAGTTTACGATTATACCAATTTTTATTTAAACCTAAGCTTGTCTTGGCAATGTTCATCTTGATACGGACATTAAATTCCAGTGCTGATGTCAAGTTGGATTACTAATTTTATTGTTCTTCATTGGAGAATTCAAAAATTCATATCTAATTTAGAATAAATATTTGCTTGTGAAGCAAATAAATAATGTGAAAGTCTTTGGTTAAATAAAAGCGTTGCTTGGGATCAAGCTCTTTCATGATAGAGTAAAGCAATTGCTCCAAATCATGTGGGGTTTTTTTCTTTCTACATTCTCTTATACCTCCTGTAGGTTTCTTTAGGGGTACTACTTTCTGGTACTAGTATATCCTGTCTTAGGTGACCTAGCCATAATAGCTTTTTTCTCTGTATACTTCCACTCAATATTGTTATTTGCATCTTTATTACTGTGTTTTACAACGTTGTAGGTGCTGTTTTGCCAGATGTTGCTGGGTTTCAATCTCTGAAACGACAAAGTAAGCGGCGTCTAGCCCCTCTTCTACCCTGTGATCATTAAAATATTGGCATTGTTAGATACTGCTTACTTCCTCGTTTCAGACATTCAAACCCAGCATTGTAGTTATGAGATGGAAATCCTGTAAATAACAGAAATACCTTAATTCTTACAACTAAAGGTGGACTCCAGTTGGACAGTTACAATAATTTCAAGTCATTTATTTCATACACAAATGCTGACAACAAATATTTCCTTGGTCAGGCTTGGACTGCAATTCACGTTCTCGATAGAGCTTAAAAAACCGCCACTCGTTTCTACCACTAGAACTCGCATCGTTAGTGTATCGGTCAAATCGATTCTCTTGTATGCTTTACATCTCACAGAAATAATAAGAAAAGAGCTCCATGGAAATTTGACACAAATGGTAAAAAGTGTATATCACTTTCAATGGAATAAGCTTTATTAAAACTTAATAGTGTGCAGCAATGCAGAAAGAAAGCTATATTGTTCATAGAAGACGAGAAGAGTTTTAATAGGTTACAGGCTTGTATATGATATAGCAGCTCATAGATTAATGATATGGATGAGAAGTCCTGTCGGCTGCAATCAAGGGAAATATTCGTAATGAGATCTAATGATCTGAGCTATTATGTCAGTTACTCAGTAAAAAATTAAACGATGATTTAGTTGTCATAGAAGGATATAAATTAGTCAGCAACAATCTGGTCTTAGTCATAAGCTAGAATATTTGGAAAATACCCCTTAATATAATCTTGTGGGTAACGATTACAATGGCAATTTTAAAAATCAATTATTCTATGGAATAGGTGATACATTGCAAGGTTATAACATAATTAGTCATAACATAGTAACCTTACCATGACGGCTTCAGCATTTTTTATAAAGTGAATGGAAGGCAACATATCTGTGACTAACCAATGAAGATAAATAGAACTCTCGAATTAAATATAAGAAAATAGAACCATTTGTTTTCTATCTACTTGTTTTCATCTATATACTGTGGGAAGTATCTTTCAAAAATTATTTCTACAAACGACTTAGCCGGCTTACAGCATTTATAATGTTTCCTGCCAGAATTTGATAACCAGGTGAAGCGTGATCAAGAAGAGTATCTGGATTCCAATTTTGTTGTAACTTGAATGTTATTTCTCCTACAAGAAAAAATAATACCGACATTAACGGGTTTATTATTGCTGCTGTTTTCACGTTCACTTTGGGAAAAATTCAATGTACGTAAAAAAAATGCCAATAGAAAATTGCCAAGCAGTACTGATATGTTGTCAGCATAATCATGAAGAAAAACCAATAAGAATCAAAATTAACTCTTAATTTAGAGTTTATAATGATAATAATTATCATTATTCTTACTATTACTAATATTGTTATTATTATTGTTATTATTACTTAAAGGTTAAAGCCACTCTCACCCCACCCCACCCCCTCACCACCACCATTGAAAATTCATAAGTTCTTAAGCTTGCTAATATAAAAAATGGTATGTCATCCTTAATATTTTCTATCTAAAAATAATTTTAAACCACACTTTCTGAAAGAAAATTGGAATTGTTAGTGCTGTGTCTCGGTATCATAAAAAAAGTATAGAACCCCGTCTTAGAGCAGTTGTTCCTGACGGTATGAACTGTAGTTTATATGAAAACGCCCGGAAGTTTTTAGTTTGTTTAAATACTAATCAGTTCCACTTTTTTAAATTAAAAATTTATACTATCAGTTTTTATTACCATGACTAGTATTATTATTTAAATCCATTTTTCATCAGTTATAATTACATTGCTTGGTTTCGTTTGTTGCCTCATATTCTTCATATTTATTTATTTGTTTCAAATGTATTATCATCGATATTGGTTTCTTTATTGTTGCATTACGTTGGTTTTTTATAAATTTGTGGCTTTGAGGTTGGCATTCAATCATTTGTGTATCTGTAGTGTTGTTCACATAGGCCTTTTTCAGTCTATTTGAATATGTAAATCTTTTTCTCTTCTATTTTTTTCCTTTGCATTTTGACTAATGAAGTAACAATAACTTACGAAGTATTTCACGAAATTCCGCTTTTTCTTGTAATTTTTCTTTATGTATATATATATGAAAAGATCAATAAACTGGCATACGAAATTACTCCTGCAATTGAAATAGTGATTTTTTTTTGCTGTTCGAAGATAAATTATAGAAGAACAAGGTTTGAGATTGCTTCACAAAAACGTAAAATCATTTTTTTATGAATTGAAAGACTCCACAATATAATTTTTCAAAAAGTAGTTTTGAGAAGCTGTGTTATTCTGAACCCCGAAATTTCTATTACCTTTGTACACACAATTATGAAAAAATATTTATTTAATTAGATTTCCATGGTTTTGAGTGCATGAGTAGTAAAAAAATGCTTCGAAAATTATAAAACCTAAGGTGACAAATATTTAGCTTTGCGTATTTAATTTCATGATTGAACGGTTTACTAATTTGCACTTAAATATCTGAATAATTTTTTATTAGTAACGCTTTATGTAATATAGCTGATAGCATCGATTCGAATCCTCTGACGTCAATAGAAAATATGTTCACAGAATTTAGTCTTAATTCTAACTGTTTTTATGACGGCAATCTAGGGCTCTTGTACATTACAAAATATGCTTAACAGCAGCAATTTCGATATGAGATAGTTTAACACCATTTACATTGTATATGATACCGTTTCGAGGTTGGTACTGAAATATTTCAAAATTTTATAGACACTTTCGTCTGTATGTTGTAACTGATTGTAGTCTAATACACGCTTTTGTTTTTATAAGAACAATTTTATAAGAACATGAGGCTGAAATTTGGCCCAAAAATAAGAACATACTAAGAACAAGCTGAGGCTCAGCTTGCAATACAAAAAGATTTTAAGAACAAACTCAGGCTCACCAGATTTGATTTAATAAGAACAAATATTTTTTGTTAGATGAAAACAAAGTGTAAAACACCGTATAAGACTAGCCTGTACCAGACCGCCGCACCGGCACGGAAATTTTGATTTCCCCCGAATAATAAATAAGAACAATGAGCCTGGAAGTTGAAATTTTGTTCTTNGCAATACAAAAAGATTTTAAGAACAAACTCAGGCTCACCAGATTTGATTTAATAAGAACAAATATTTTTTGTTAGATGAAAACAAAGTGTAAAACACCGTATAAGACTAGCCTGTACCAGACCGCCGCACCGGCACGGAAATTTTGATTTCCCCCGAATAATAAATAAGAACAATGAGCCTGGAAGTTGAAATTTTGTTCTTATACAAGATATTTCTTAAGAACAAAATAAGAACAAATAAGGCTGAAAATCGATAAAAAAATAAGAACAGCGAGGCTCAAGTCGGATTTTACTGGTTCTTATAAAAACAAAAGCGTGTAACGAATTCAAATAACAAAATTTGATAATTTTCTCTGCTTGGTTGGTTTTTACAGACGTCGTTAGAACATAAAGTCATAAAGATCAAATTTGTTTTGATCTTCACTATATTATCTTGCCCTTACGACCGAGGTCTAATTAAGCAATTACTTATAACGTGCTTGTTTTCCCGTGTCATAAGAATGCCATACGACCATAGAAAGGTCTAAACAAAATTTCTTATGTTCTCATGTTTCTGTGAAAATCAGGCTTAACCCTTGCAAAGTCCATATCAAGATCTTAATACCTTGATACATCTTTTTCTTTCTTTTTTTTTACTAAAACAACATGGACAATCATCCCAATTTACCTTTGTTTATAGCTGTTATAATACTTCTTAACAAAGGTAAAGTAAGATAAATTAAGATAGCAATAGAAAAGGTATAAAGCTGCAATTGTACAGATAGTCACAAGGAAATAAGTTGGTTCCAGGTTGAAAATCTTTGATGATAAATGATTTGAATTTTAAAAATCAAATACCTTTTTTCTCAAATATTATCACTTCCAGTGGATTTATTAATAAAGGAGTTGTGTTGTTGAAGAAAATAAAGGGTACATAGATGTTTTTTATTCTGGTATTCAATCTTACAATTGATATTATTTAGTTACCTGGATAGGGTGCATATACAACCTTTGATGATGCGCCTCCCGTTGTACTAGGAGCTCCATATCCACCCACATAACTTCCACCATAGTAGCCACCATAACTGGAAGTACCACCGTAGCTAGGAGTATTACTTGAAGCATAGCCGCCCTGAAATCCAGATGGAAAGCTTGATGCCATATAGTCTGACATGGACATCTGGCAAGGATTACTACATGTTGCAGAAGGAGGCATACAGCAACCACTTTGACCGTCAGGCTGCACAGGAGTAAATGACAAAGCCTGCGGTTGAGGCATCGGCATTGGTGCTGCCACTGCTGTCTGGCATGGGTTCTGGCAGCTTGGACCCGGTTGACAGCATTCTGCTTGCTGCATTTGAGGCATTGCCATTTGACAGGGGTTAGTACACATTGGGCCTGGTTGACAACAACCATCTGGATTTGGATCAGGATTTGGAAACGGAAACGGCCAGCCTGAAAAAAACAGACACATTTATTGTTGTTAGTTGCTGTAGAAAGATACGACGGGGAAAAAACCCCCCAAAACAAAACAGATAAAGCAAACAAGTCCTCAAGTTATATAAAAATCAGTAACATCCATCAAAACTCGATAAAAAAATTAAGATTCATTATTCAAGTATGTTATTTCATATTCGAACTGCATCAAATGAGTTAATATAGTTAAAAACTAAATATATGAGTTATGAAATCATTTCAGTATGAATAATCAAATGCTCAAACTCCTTCTGTTGTCAACTGGCATAACCTCTTTCGTTATTTCTTTATATATTTTATATGAGGTCTATATTTTATTAAAATTTGATGTGTGTCTGAACACAAATTCTTTACCAATCTTACATTACAGCAATAAATAAGAAAACAATTCAGAATAAAACAGAAAGCCAATAAATAGAATTCTTATATTTTGTTGAACTCAACTTTTGCTTGCTTAAAAATGTTTTAGAAAGATGTTACCCAGTCCTGACAGGCTTCAAGAAGGGGTAAGAGCAAAAAAAGTTTTTAAGCATTGAACATTACTCTTTTGTATACATGACTAACTGCTCAAGTAAAAAAAATTCAGACGTTTGTTTTTTTTCAAAATCATTTGTTTCATTCAGTTTTTGATAACTTTAAATGTCTGATCGTTAAAACCAACAAAATAAACATACTGTTTATAAGCGTAATGCAAAGAAATAAGAAATATTGTTTACAGACCGATTTACAAGGATCGCACTGATGGCAACTTAGTACAATCACAGGTCATTATAGAAAAAAACTAAATATTAGTGAAAAATATTTATCCGTGAATAACCTATTAATCCTTGAAATAAGAGTCTATCAAAGCAGGTACTGCCACTTTATATGTTTTCATTTGCTTGTAGTCCATTAGATTTGATTAATTCAGTACTGAAATTTACTAAGGACTTTTTACTATTCCAGTAGTGGTAGTGATTTGTAACAAAGTAGTCTTCGACAAAAAAATGCGTTTCTTACTAGGTGAAGTAAAATAATGTTTATACTCAGATACATTGATTTACTCTTTGTTTCAGTTGCTGTATGGGAGTACAGATTTTGGATTAATTTTTGTTGTTCAAACTGTAAATCAATGGTAAAAAATACAAAAAGATGACAATATTTACCAGCACATGGAATCGAAGCAGAGAGTTTTTTATCAAAATAAGAATTTCTTGCCACAAAGCTATTCTTGAGCCTCTAATACAACAACGCATTAAAAATATAACATTTCACATAATTGGTCAGATCTAAGGATGTCATTTTTATTTTTCTTCTTACTATTTTGAAGAAGATTAAAACACCGAAATTCATCACTTTTGACCAAAAATATTTACAAGCTGCAACGTTTGGAGACACTTGGCAATATCTGGCAACAAATGGCAGCATTTGCTAATGGTCGTAGGTATTGAGAGGATGCGCTTCTTGTTCTTTAAATCACAAATCACCTCTTTCATCCTTAACTTTCTCAGCAGTTGGACAAAAATTGGGTTGCTTTTTAATAACACTTTTGAATCTTAACCCATGTCTTACTTTAGCTTGCTTCCTTTTTCCTGTTTTCTCTTTAAACTTTTGCTTCATTTTATTCCATATTTTCCCAAAACAAATGTTTATTTCTCCTTGAGAACACGATTTTTGAAATGTAAAAAATATCAAGAGGATACAAAAAGTAAAATATATTGATACTTTAATAATGTTTACTTACCTAAAGCAACGCTCCAAAGTATCGCACTTTTGACGAGCGCGAGTAATGTTCGCGTCGATACCATGCTCCTGGAGGTCGCTAATGATAAATTAACATTAATTAAAATTAGAAAAAGTTTGTTTCAGCAAAAACAAGAAGCTAATTCAGGAATTACCAACTAAAGCAAGCTGGTAGTTAAAAAACATTTAAAAAAATTAAAATTGAAAAAAAAATTAAAAATTTATAACACAGGGCATTTCAGTGAATTCTAAAAGGACATAAACATCGATGGATCCACAGTCCTATCAGGAAAAGAAAAGAGAAGAAGCAAAACCTTTTTGTTACTTATCTTTGTTTGGTAAATAAATTTTATCTAACTCGTACAGAAAAATATTCCAAAATACAAAGCATGATGATCCTAAATAAAATTATCTTATTAAAGAAGAAAATAGGCACCACTGTTTTGCCACCGAGTGGAATTACATCTAGAATTAAAAAGCAAGTAAACTGCAGGAAAAAATTTAAAAAAATAGTATCTCAGTATCCCAGTATCCTTTAGTTGTCTCTTAATTGGACTATTCGGTGTTTAGAAGCTTGAATTTCATAAAATTCTTTTGCAGTGTAGTTGGGTTCGAAATGAGGTCTTTTTATGCTTGTATCTCGACTCGAGCAGGTTATTCGCTGCACAGGTATAACAATTCAGAAATTTTTTTTCTTTAAGATAAAAGAAATTTATTCTTCTTGTCTAAATTTCATTTGTATGCTAGATACTTTCCTTTTTAATTTATATATGGTTTTGTCTTCTGATAAATTTTATTTGCTATCGGAAAGTTTTCTGATTCTTTTCACTTTCCTGTAAGTAATTAGTTTTTTTAAAGTTTGTTTACTTAAATAATGTATAATTATGGTTTCAATCTTTTCATTACTTCTACTTGCTAAAAATTTACAAAAATGTGTAGAAATTGGTAGAATTTTTTATCCTCTGTCCTTGTCTATTCTTATCCCTTTTCCTGTTCTCATTCAAAATGCACTTGTTCTCTAACTGTCAATTAATTGTTGAAAATGTTGACTTTATCGACTCAGTGGAAGCTATCTATGTAGGATATTTATCATGTCGTGATTCGTAATCTTTTTCTGAGCTATGTTTCGAGAGTCACTTCTCCTATCGTCAGCCTGACAATGAGATAATTACCTTTGGAATTGCAGCTAAAAAAAGATTACAACTCACGACATAATAAATATCCTACATCAATGTCAATTACTTGTTCTAAAAATATTTGTTATGCCCGTCCTGGACGTTCAGTGGTGTTGCATATTACCTGACATCATTAAACGTGCAATGCTTCATGGATCTTGAAGATCTTTTACAAAAATTAATACGGTAAAAACATAACAGAATGGTTTATTTCAACTCTATCGTATCTTTAAGAACAATCTAAAGGAGTGCTTTTAACAAGACTTCAATCATAATTAATTATTGTAGAGCATGTGCCACAGTAATTAAGCACAAAGTTTTTAACTGTAAATTGATATGTTGAAGACATGGCATGGAAAAAATGAAAAAAAACCCCACAAAATTAAAGATTGTATTAAAAAAATTTTTAACAAATAAAAGAAAAACACAATATAACCAGGATATTAATTCATGGTAGTTTCATGGTCCTAGCGCTTGCAATTTTGACGGTTTTAGGGTAATAATATGCCATTCAGACACCATGAAATAAAATAGGTTTAGGTAATATCAAATAGCTTTGCAAATCATTGGAAATAGAATACAACATAAGTTGACAACGTTTATCAGTCTCTGGTGGCATCTTTCTTCTAAAGAAGAGGTAAAATAACAATAAATCTTTTAAAGATTTTGATAAAAATTGAAATTAAGAAGCATTTACTCTTCGCATAAAATAAGAAAAAAAAGAATATTTGTTTCATTCAGCGCTTTTATTCGAGTAAGAATTTCCTAGATGTACAACTCTTGTTCTCAGCTAAATTTTACTCTCAAACTGGCCCCTCAAGCCGTCCACAAAAAACTTTTCACATTTAATCCCATGTTAGTCACATTAGTTGGATATACATTTGTTTAGTAATAATTTATCTTTAGTAAACAATCAAGGTGTTTTCTTTACATAAAATAAATCAACATTTCAACAAAAGATACCCAAACTAAACATTTGCTTAAGTCAGCATTGTTCGTAGATCAAGATGAAGATGAGATCGATATTAGATGGCTTTAAGTTAATGACAGTGGTCATGTAATAATGCATTCTTTTACTTGATTAAAAAAACCCACTCATCTCTTTCTTTCTTTCTCTCTCTCTCTCACACACACACTCACACACACACAAACACACACACAAACACACACACAAACACACACACAAACACACACAAACATACTCGCGCACGCACACTCTCTCTCTTCTTCCAACTGCCTGCCCTTCCCTTATTGGGTGTCTCCATGGTATCATCAATAAATCTTTCTCTTCTCTTCTAATGGTGTGTCTGAATTAAGCAGTAGTGCTTCTGTCATCTTATTCGACAACATATCAGTTTTTGCTTCAGTTCTTATATAGTTATTAAGGTCTTAAATCTGAAGTAGTGATTTCTTTACCTGTAGTTTTTCCACTGTAATATGCATAGTGCATGTTATATTATTACATACGAAGTTACGTATAAGTTGTTTAAGTTGTGCAGCAATAAGAAAATGTTATGATTATGATAAAATTATATTTTCAGCATAATTGGTATATCTATACAGAAGATCATGGCTCCACCATTAGAAATTCTAGTAAAAAATTAATAGTTCTATTAAAATCATCCTTTTTCCTAGAGTCCTCCCACTAATAAGGCAACTATCATAATCAAGAGATTTTTTTACAAAATCTCTCTGAAAATCTACTAAGCGATTGTAACAAACGTTGAATAGAAAGTAATTTTCACGAAAATGGAAACAATATAGAAGAGATAAATAAGAATTTGCAGCTATCATTTTCAATAACAGGACAATTTTTAAAATAGGTTGGGAGAAAACAGTCAGAAATTAATTGGTCTATACAATCAAAACAATAATGGTTCTTAAATGTCAATATCACTTAATATATAGTTAGTATATACATAAGTAGGTAAATCATACAGTTCGTTGGTGCCCAGAACCAGTTGTCTACGCTTTTCCAGCAAACAAAACTCTTGATCCATGATAGGTTGTAATTTGCTAATGAGATTTGAGTAGTTTATTAAATTTTTGCTTCTTGTTTGCACACTTAAAAGTACTTTGATTTTTAAATAGAAAAATTGCTACATAGAACTTACCTCAATCCTTGATAAGTTTTGAGTATATTCTATTACTAATTTCTACACTTTAGGTCAAAACACTTTTGGGCCCTTAGAAGAAAAATTGTAGGGTTTTCCTAGATCGGAAGGCAAACTGGTTTGTCCATTCTTTGCGTAAGGGGCTATAATGGGTTCATTGCCCTTTTTCAATAGTGTTACCAAAAGTAGCCAATTCACAGGAGAAAAAAGTATAAAGAAGCTGTAAATAATTGATGAGAGGATCAATTTCAAGTTACTGACCTTTGCATATGGACATCTATGGGTCTATCAGTTTCTATTCAAACATTGATCTATCAAAATTAAAATGCCACAAACAGTGTTAGAGAATGGACTGAAGAAACGTATTCATAAATTAACCCAACCAAATAAAACTTTGTGTAAGAAACAGATTCGTAAAAATGCACCACTAAGATATTCGAAAAGTTAAGAAACTGAATTAATCATAGCAAAAAAAGTTATATAGATAAAGAATATATTATGAGTATATGCATTTGTAGAATTGTCTGCCGTGTAATTCATAGATTTTACTTCTAATTCCATAATCTGTTCATTTTCTAATATTTGTAACTGTGAAATAATGGAATGCAAAGGGAAAAGTCTGTAATTTTTCTTGCTTTATGTTATGATACACATATTACTTTTGTTTTAAAAATTCCCTTTCCATGTTAATGATCTCAATAAAAAAATTTGCCTGATAAAATATGTATATAAAGATGTAAAGAGGTGAAAAATATTTATTGGTTTTTATTAAATAGGTTTAGACCATTACCTGTCACTATGATATTTACACCCTCAACCACCTGAGATATGGACACCACTTTCTTAACCAATAAATAAATTAACTTACTCAATTTGCAACTGCATCTTTTACCCAATATAATTTTCACAATATTTATTTGTGTGTTCTTATATGTCTATGTCTGTGTGTCGTTTGTGAAGTTAACTTGGAGCTCTATTTGATTATTTCCACACAACTTTCAGTATTCAAAAATTGGATTTTGTTGACAAAGTCTCATTGGTCCCATTACTGTACCCCTACTCACGTTTCTTATAATAAAATACATTTTATATCTATATGAAAGAATGAAGGCCCAAGTGAATTTTAAGGTGATCCTCTCATTGTATTTTATATTCTTTAATGAAAATGCGACATAGTAATAGCAGTTTTATACGGCACTGAGTCGCATAGTGTCTTCTTTTATATGAAATTGCAATAAAAGTGATAATCAACCTTTAGTTGATCATGGTTGATTTCACTTAAGACCTGGGGCTTCGAGAACCCCCTGGCACACAGCATTCATACATAATGAAACATGTGTGAATGCTGTGTGTGTACTTGTAAAGACAGGAGTATTTTGACCGGTTTTCGTGGTATCCGGGTATAACTTTTAGCAAAAAAAATTTTGAACTCCCCTCTTCACTTAGAACTGAGCCGGCCTTGAGACCTGCAGAGGAAAGAAAAACCACTAAGTTATTGTCACTGTTGTAGAACGTAGCAGTTTTACCAAGATTAAAACCAACCACTTGTTCTTGACAAAGAAAAAACAGAATAAAAACAAAATTTTCTGGGATTCGAAGTTCTGTTTCAAATTAAACGAGGTGGATGCTTGGTGATATTTAATCAAAGTTGCAGAACGTACAAATTAATACTTCAAGGTGCGTGATCATATTGCTTCTTCTGTCAGATGTGAATGCAAGTAGGTATCTTGGCCTTTCAGTTCTTGAACATGTAACATATAATTGTCCAGCAGAAAATCAGGGTCTCTCCAGCTGTAGGTTTGCAACTGCTATGGACTGATCTTGCCACTTGTTAATCGACACTGCATGCATGTGTACAAAGAAATTTGTACTCAAAGGAAACATCTCTGGACAATAAAACAGCTTCTTCTCTTTTGAGCTACTTAATAAGACGTTTAATAAAAACACAGTGCAGTTTTGATGTCATTTAATTAAGTTACCCTTTGATAACCTTCAATCCTCCGTGGATGACTCCACAATTCTAAGGTCCATAAAGACCCTTCTTTTTTATAGCGGTTTTAGATTTTTTTTTTTTTTTTTTTTTTTTTTTTTTGTGGCAGTGGGGAGAAGATACCTTCCACGTATTCGCTTTGTTTTCATAAGCAAAGAAGCTTGCTTGAAATTTTAATTGAATTTGCAACTCATTGAAAGAAAAGCTGTATTACTTAAACAAGTCTAACCGAGTTGTATATATTCATTTGCAATACGCAATGAAATATTGCATGTTTTTATGTATTTTATGGTGCTAATGCATCATTGTTTGTGACTCATCAGTCACCTATGCCCTTCACTTTAACTTGTATGAGACCGTAATCTGCAAATGCCTTAAATACCTCAATATATTTGTAACTGTAATCATAAACTTCAACCTTATTTTTGGTATTTTTTCCCTAGCAAATCGAACTTTCCTATCACATCCTTGCTGGATGGGGGATAAGGCGTTGAAAGACCAAAGTTAAGTATATTCAAACGTAAGAACAGGACTTTTATCTTAGCACTCAAAATGATCAATGGATCGTTACTAAATTGTCTTCTGCTATTAATTAAATTGCTGTAACGAAAATGGTGTGAATTTTTTGAGTATCCAAATATTACGCTTTTTGAGTTTCAAGATGCCTCAAATAACGTTTAATTGGCCCAAGTATGAAAACACCCCAAAATGTCACATACAACGTTAAAAATTGCAATAAAATTGATGAATCAGTCATTTTCAAAAATCATACTTTGTACTGTGTTCCAGATTTTTTAGTACTTCTTAGTACATCTTAATGCAAATGTACACTATCTGTTATATTATCAGTTATTTCATATCTTCCAATTTCTCTTTTTTATTATTTCAAAAACAGGTGGAAAAATCATTTCCATGTTGTTTATTTCAGGCCTAAACTGGTTTCTCCTTTAAAAGCCATACTCGAAGGTTTTGCAGTAGTGCATGCCTCAAAACATCGGTTTCTTTCATTTAAATCTTGTGTCACAATAATGTCCAAGTGCCCTTTCTTTTTTTGTTTCGGAGCCCTCTCTGACACCAAGAGTAGTCAAGTTTGTTTACTTCTTCTGTAAGAATAATAGGTGAGGCAGAGACTGTAGAAGTAAAAGAACAAGTGAAATTGACCAGTACAACGGGAAAAGAAAGTGATTCAATATCTGAATCATCAAGCAGTAATAAACATGCAACTGGAGGCGTCACTATTTCAGATGAGACTTAAGTAATAGGAGCAGCAGCATTGATAATAGAGCAGAGATATCGGTAAGTGTTTAAGGGAAAAATAAAAAGATATAACTGATAAAGGATAAAATTTCCTGATTCAGAAAGGGTAGACCACCAAGTCAATCATCGAAAAAATGCAGGGGCTAACATAACTCTGGTGTTATTAGCCACTACGACTGGCTAGATACCTGTACATTACTTGCATATTCCAAGTCACTGGATAGAATACTTCGTATTATCTCCGTTCTTTTCCCAGTGGCTTAACAGGTTAACTGCTACCAAGAGCTCGACGCCTGCTCGATTCCCTAACTGAAAGGACACTCTGCCAAATTTTTATAGACCAGACCTATTACATTGTTACAGCGATGTCTTTGAAAAGATCCAGGACTTCTAAAGTCCAAGTGTCAAGCTTTTAAGTCCAATTGACTAGTCGGTTTCATTATGTTATGGCGATAAGCTGTTAGGAAATGCTGTCTGACTTTATCAACTTCATGAATAGTGTGAGCCATTTTCATCTCTGAAGGATAGTTCCATGTAATTATGAATCAGCAGGGATTAATGAATTCATCAGTGACTAAAATTCCCAGTTACATTTGGATTCTTTTAAATACAACCGTACTTATAGTATTCATCATACTTATCATTTACATATAGATCTTATCTTAAATGATACCTTCTGAGCCTTGAAAATCCATGATAATATTTTGTGATCTAATTAATAGTTGGAATGTTTTTAAGAAGTTGTCATGTTATAGGTCAGATTTTCTGATCAGTCAGATTACTGTATTGCGTATGCAGATTTTAAGATGCCCACATAGTAGGAATACAACACGTTCCAATCTGCAAAACGCCTGAGAAATATACTCAGTAAGAGTAATGAAAGTTTGGGGCGTTAACTTAAAAATGCCAAAAGAGTACATTTTTTTGTTGTAATTTCTTCTGTAGTGCTACATTACTTTAGAAATTCCTTATTTCACATGTTTTTCTCTGAGCTGTTTTGCATTTTGAAGTGTCTATCTCGACCCCACCTTTTAACACAACGCAGGTTAAGAAAATTTTAACTCAAGACATTTTAAAGATTTCTAAAGATCTTAAAACGTTCTAGGTTCTTTTTCTAAGTTATAGCCATTTTCTAAGATACCAAACTGTAATTCGAATTATGGAAACGTGTGAGATAATGAGAGATCAACTGACAGACTAAGGATGGGAGAGAAGAGAAGTAAATAATTATCCCAAGGAATAAGGAGTATTTTTATCGTGTAGTTAGTTAACTTAAGAAGAGAAGTATCCAGAAAAACAAGCTCTTTTTCCGAGGTATTAAAATGGTCGAGAAACCGAAAGTGTGAGTCATGGAAAAGTTGAACATAAATCAATCGATTCTCTTTCAACCTGAGAAGCGTTTACAGTGGGGTTGATTTGACAAAAACCTGAAGAGTTAAGCAGCATAATCACAAACGTACTATTACTTATTCATTTAAATAATTGGAAATCTATGGTTACAGAAACTTATCTGTACTTAAAAATTCATTTGGAAAGCTGTCAACAGCTTACTTTTTAAGTCGCTGAATTTTTACTGTCATGCCAAGTTGTCCGCTGGTTATCGCTATGCAACAATGATTCGTTTTGAATGTTTTAATTACAAGACCGTTCAGTGAAGAATTAAAGTCTCTACGCTAAGATTTCTTTTTCATTGTAGTGTTAAAGTTTTCATTTCTACAATGACCATATGTGAATGTTATGTCGTCTACATAACTTTAGAATTATTTTCTTTCAATGTGATCTCCGTTCTTACTAATATTTTTTCACCCGACCGAAAATATGTTTAACTTAGGAAATGGCTTTTCAATGAAAGATCCTTCATAATAGAACCCATCTGTTAAAAAATGTTATTGATTTTAGTGAGAAGAAAAGTTCTACAGCTATATTTTATCACCTATGTTGACAAATACAGACCTGAGCATTGTTTTCGTTTGCTAAGCTTTAAACTCTGCGGAATTCTGCCATTTGAAATGGCAATATTTTATTATGGTAGCCTTATAACATAATGAGGTATCTCCGTAGATAAGATCATTAACTTGTAGATAAAATAATTTATTCTTTGGGAAAGTACCGGAATGTTGAGGTGTTCTTTGCTTCGAACCTTAAAACGTAAATCAGGTACTTTTCTTTATTTGTTGAAAGATATGCCTCAATTTATAATAAATTGTTTTTCTAATTGGTATTAAAACAGCAGAAAGAACGAGTTCTTACGTCACAGGACTTATACTGTATTTCGTAATTACACAGTATGTATGTCCATACAGATAGGAGATATTTTAAAAATGCATATATGCATAGCTTACTACAAGAAATTTAAGGGAAACATCCATAAGCGCGAAAAAAATTAAGGCAGGCGTACTCAATTAACACGAAACCTCAAAATACATACATTTTAATTAATTTAATTAATTAACATGAATTCCATACAAAAGAGCAAACGTAAATCTCTGTTTTAGGTGCTTGTTTCTATAAATCTCAGTGAATTGTGGGTTGAGCCTAGTTTTTTACTTCTAAATTCTCAGACAAATTTATAGAAAATATCTGGGTAGCCTATCATTTCTAATGTTGATAATTTTTAAATGTTAAAGGTTCGAAAGGCCAAGGCTAAGACTGTTCATAAATGAACTTGTATTTATAATTAACTAAAGAGTTTATTAGATATAGTATACTATATGGGACTATAGTTTTATTGAATGGAACTTAACTTTTTTCACAACCTTTGTAAAATACATAACAACTTTTACAAGGTCAAGCTTTTGTTACAGCTTTAGTAATTCCAATCCCTCGAAATTCTAATTTGACTATTGGTTCTCCATCAGTTTTAAAACAATTGATTATTTTTATCAGTGTATTCAAATGTAATGACTTTAATGTAGATAACTTTAAATCGATTATAACTGTGGTCACAAGGCAATATTAATCAAGTAGTATTTTCTTGGTAGTTACAGATGTACAATGATTACAAATACCCCTTTTTCCGATTTTCGTGACCGTTTCACTGGTAGTGACATCAAGAGGCTGAATGATTTTTAGGGGACCATCACCAATACCACACCCAATTCATTTAACCTGTCTTGAATTTTCAAAGAAGTTTGTTTAATGAATGCACCTCAGATTAAAAGAAATTTTAGGTCATTTTAAAGCTGTGGTTCTTTCTTAAAGTGCTTAAGATAAGGAACGACAACCTTATTAATGAATCTCAATGTTTCTACTTTATTGCTCAAATAAGTGTTATATGAAAATACAAAGTGGTTTCCGTTTTCTGGAGTATTTTTCGGAAAGCAGTTTTTAGTTTAAATAAATTGCCTATTCAATTTCATTGTTAAATTGACTGGAAAAACATACTTTGAGAGGGTTTGGTCTGCTTTCAATATCAGGTCATCGAGAATATTATAGATGTGAACTGTTGGACAATGTAAATCAAATATTGAGTTTTGCTTTCTTCTCGTAATGATAGAGTAATGAATGGTCTACTTATAGTAGCTGTTCGTCGAGATAGTTGCAAACACCGTTAAAGTGTTTGTACCTAGACTTTGTCACTTCGAAATCTAACAATGGTCCGAAACTTTCTAAATAGGATGGAATTATTTTCCTTATAACACCATTTACTATACCGTAATCGTTCAAATAAGCGCCCGAACGCTTATTTAATTTTTATGCTTTTCAGGTGGCGCTTATTCGAGGGAAACGCTTATTTGAGAGGGGCCCTTATTCAAACGATTACGGTAGTGGACGGCGAATTGAAGAAGTTTCCTGATAAGAAATACAAAAAAGAATAAAAAAATTGTTAAAAAAAATTGTTATTCTTTCTTTTCCAAGTTTTCCCTTCCCTCCATGTAAGGTATTGAATTTTTTAATCGATTTTGTCCGTGAATTCCGAAAATTCGAATAAGCGCTTCCTCCTAGAATAAAGGAGGCATTTATTTGAGAGGGGCGCTTATTCAAATGATTACGGTATGACCATTTATTTCTGCTCAGAAGCCCTCGGTAATGTTACCATAGCTCTAAATGCTTGGTCGAGTTTTGCAGAAAGATTGGAGGGTATTTCTCGATTCGTACTGATAGGTAGAACTGTGTATACTGCAGAGAGATGTTGACATGATATAGGAAATATTGTATTCAGCAGTTTTATTGTTTTTGTATTTTTACCTTGTAGCCTGAAGATGAAGTATTAACTTCGAAATATATTGCAAAATTAATGGATTGACATTGTTGGCTTGATTATATATCAATTGTACAAAATTGCACAATGTTTTTGCATATTGTTCCCTTAATCTTTATTACGATCCTTGGTATCATTTCATTATTTTAAAATTAATATTGGTTCCTCTTACACTACTCCAGAATATTCTATCNGCAGAGAGATGTTGACATGATATAGGAAATATTGTATTCAGCAGTTTTATTGTTTTTGTATTTTTACCTTGTAGCCTGAAGATGAAGTATTAACTTCGAAATATATTGCAAAATTAATGGATTGACATTGTTGGCTTGATTATATATCAATTGTACAAAATTGCACAATGTTTTTGCATATTGTTCCCTTAATCTTTATTACGATCCTTGGTATCATTTCATTATTTTAAAATTAATATTGGTTCCTCTTACAATACTCCAGAATATTCTATCGAACCTGTCTCACTAAATGCTTTTTTGCTTTATTTTTAATAAGTGCAAATTAAACAACGAATTGTTTGCGAAAGGAAAATGTATCTGAAACTAATACTTTCTCATCAACTGGCTCTTTCGTGATATTGTAAAAATTTATATGAATCAGGTTTGAACACGAGATTCGAATTCTATTCAAACCTGTGAAAGTTAAGTCTTTAATTTATATTTACCGAGTTTCGAATTGAAAGAAAATAGAAAAACATTTAAAATAAATATGTGGTTTAATTTACGGATATCAAACCTCTGAAAGCAAATTTAAAAGTGTATAACTAGATGATTATGTTGAAGAAAGTAACGAAATCTCGAAGGTTATGGGAGTTGAAGCAGAGAGGGCTGTATTGAATCATGTAAAATAAGCCTTATTTACATTAAAGATTGCAGTTGGTTGTTAATCCCTCGAATGTCCTTTCTGTGATCATCTCTTATGGAAATAAAATATTTTGTCTAAATTTTCCGACAATCAATATCCTTCATATTAAACCGCCGTAAACGTGGCACGAAAGGGAAACCACCCAATCTGGATGAGATTTGGAAGTGAATGTCGTCTAGTTACTTTTGGCAGCCCGTAAATTAAAGCTGAAATACTTTATACGACATGTTTGTTAACGTAAAATAATAAAGTTTATTTTTCCAAGTTCAAGTTATTTAATCAATTGCTTAAATTTCATGTAATGATATATATAAAGACAAGAACGAATCAAACGTTTGAGTAGTTAGTTATCCAAGCAGTGTTACAGTTCACTTGGTTTTCGAATGTTAACAATTATGACTTATACACTACGTTGATGAAAGCAGAAAACTACACAGTTTGTTCCTTGGTTAACTAGTCTATTAAACTGATAGATTCTATATTGTTGCACCATGTCATTGTGCTCAAACCAACCGTCATTTTCAAAGTCTTCGTCCTTTAATAGCATTCCACCCCAATCCTGTCTAGTCCTCTTCTTTTAGCATCCTAGTAATAGTGAATCCCAATCTTTTTTATTATTCAATCTAGATTCCAACACAAACCTGTTTTTATCGTTTCTTCCGATAATTAGCAAATTCTGATTTGCCCAGAAGGAGGATATTTAGACTTTTGTTTAGATTTTCTTTTGGTAAGAAACAGGCTAGTCAAAAGGCCCCTCTTGTCTGTGTGTTTGTGCATTGAATACAGCTGTTACGTGTTTTTGTTTATAAATATTTTATAATTTTTACTCAGCCAGTGATATTAATATTTTCTGATGGCAATGATCTAAAATGTTTGTTGAGAATAATGCCCTTGAAACAGTATGTTAATATTTATACTCAAAAGAGTCCAGAAGCCAGCGTTTCAAGAAAATATTCTCATGCTGTAGAGACTTTACCCCAAGTTCCTCCTTTATCTTTAATGTCAAAAATGCTACAAATCAAAATGTAATTTTGAGTCTGTACTGTCATATGTAGTATCACCACATACACAGAGATTTTAATTCAAGAGTTCAACTTTTTTTCAGATTGGCAGCCTAACCTCCGAAGCCAGAGGAAGTTTACTTAGCCTCGTGTGTGCATTGGAGACCATGTAAAGGAAGGGACGTTGGGACTTGAATAAACTGACGGAGTTATTGGTGATAAAAGTAAGGGTGCTTTTAAAACCAGAAATGAACGGATAACATTAAAATTTCTTATTCAGACAAAAAAAACTGTTCTCAGCTGTTCACTAAATGCGGCTTATCAGATTTCTGAGATCTCATAACCAAAACTATCAAACATGTCCTCATGCTTATAAAAACACGCAACGAAAAATAGCAGTGTACCCAGACCAACCTGACATTAAAGGCCTTTCCACGTCACGTTTGAGGACCTACACTTGGCTCATCTTTTGTGCTCATCTTTTGCTTATGACTACAATATGTGTGTTCAAGTATTTTACCTTGCATTCCCATGTTGTTATATTATGGCTTGCTGTTAGGAAATAAGTTCTATTTTAATAACGCTCTTTTGTTATCTTTTTAATAAAGTAGATGAAGGCTAGAAATAGGCTAGAAATAGGAGCTGACAAAATTAGATTTCTTGTCATTTTGTCTGTGTGCCAGAATGCTAAATTTATCTTTAAGCTATATCATGAAAGAATCAATGTCAGAAAAAGGGATTTCGCTTTTCAATTGAAAATTTACTTTATTACTTTTACTTATCTGAAGTTATGAAATTTCAATGGTGCACAACGTTAATTTATTAAGTACTTAATGTCTATTTAAATGAAAGAATGCTTTGAAAATTTAGAAGGTAGCTTTTAATCGAAGATAATGAAGAAATAGGTTAGTTTTAGAAATATTTTATCAAATTTAATAGGGCTTAAAGTTATAACCATATCAAATTGTCACTCAAAGTCTTCTCAACGCATTTAAGTAAGTAAGTGCGTAGGTGAGTAAGCAAGCAAGTAAGTAGGTAAGAAAGGAAGGAAGGACATAGGTAGGAAGGTAGGTAGGTAGGTTAATAGGTCCGTAAGCAGATACGTAAGTAGGTAGCTGGGTATAAGAGTAACCAAGTAGGTAGATAGGTACGTAAGTAAGTAGGTACGTAAGTACGTACGTAGGTAGTAAATAGGTTGAAAAGTAAGTAGATAAATAGATGGATAGATAGTTATATGAATAAACAATTGCTCGTGGATCATTAGTCGGACGTACCTTCCACAACTTGGCCTCTCTTTGGATAGAAACTTAATTTTTGTCTGCTTGCAGCTTGGATAAAAACCCTCTACTTAGTGTAGTAAGAAAAGAACCTATTAAACGACCATAAAGCCTCCCAAACTTCTTTTTCAAAGCTTTGCATTTAGATAAATCCTTTATCAAAGCCTTATCATTAGTTACCCAAAATAATCGTTTATTTCTGCAAATTCTTTAAAAACTGGTGTTGTGAAACGAAAATGCAGGTTTTTGATGTTATCTTTGAGCAGCTCATCAGTCAACCTCGCTTTAAAGGGGGATTTAGCTTTCTATGTTGTTATGCAGACGGTAAATGTGCCTAGTTCCTCCCAATTGATGAGAATGTTTAAGAACTTTTTCCTTGCAAGCTATTTTTTAGCTGACATTTTCTAGCAGGGGATGATGTTCCTGCTCTTTCATTATTGGAACCCATCAGCTGAAACAATTGCTTGTAGTTTTCTCTTGTTGATCTGCTATTCAAAATAACTTAAACCTGAAATGATGAAATCTAGATGAGATAGTGGCTTTGCAAAATTTCTTTAATTTCACAATGCTAGACTGTGCCAATTGCAACGCATTTGAACATAACCTATTGATCCACTGGATATTCTAAATAATGAAGAATTATGCTCTCCGGGTATGCTGCTAACTTCATAGCTGTCAAATTCATTGCGAAAACCTAAACTCATTTTTCTCCAGTTCTAATTTCATAACATTAAACATTGCTTCCTTTGTTGTTTCAGTTATAAGCATAATCTCTAAGAAACTTGTCTCTATTCTTTCCTCTTTTTCACTATTATATCGAACCCAAACACAATGAATATTTTTCTGCTAGAACGTGTCTCGTCTATAAGAAAAGACCTTTCCCTTCTTTTCATTTATTTTTGTATAACATTCTACATCGTGTTTAACGTAATCTTTGAACATTTTTCCCCGAAATAGCTTTAAGTGCTGAAAAATACTTCCTCTTCCATTCCTTCTGATGGCTTCCTCTAGGTAATCAAGCGTTAGAACAGTGCAATCAGTGGAAGCTAACAGGAACAGCCAATTCTATTTCTGGCTATTCTCAGCTTTACTCGTTCCTTTAACTCCAGGTACTCATGGGATATTAATTAGACTTGATAGTATACTTTTCCTGTAGCCTTGCCTCTATAAAAATTAAAAGCATGGCAGAGGTATTTATTCCGTTGTTTTATCTTGAAAACTTATCACAAGCCATGAATGAATAAAACACGACTTTACTTTTGATGAAGATCTTACGTAATCCTTAATTCCTCAAAGATGTCAGCAATAATCCGTTAAGAACTTTTTAATGAACTTGAAATCTAATGCCCTGTCCATGTACGAGTATTTTTTCCATCCTTTCCTGCTTACAAGTGAAATCTTTTGAAAACAGATTTTTCTTAATATAATCCCAAATTTATTCTAAAATCTTTTTCTATCAAAACTCAATCCCAGAATCTTAAAACACATTCAAAAGTCTAAAATTTGGGATTGAAAGTTCCCAACTGGCAAATCTGGTTTGAAAAGTGTTTGTTAGAATTCCTGTAAGACAAATAAGAGGGGAGGTCCTAACAGAAGGATTTCATAAAATCCTAAAAATTGATTCAAGGGAAATCGTGTCGTGAAAATACAGGAACATAGAAAACTTGAAGGGTAGAATGAAATAAATGGAGAAGGAAAATATAAAGAAAACATATAAATCAATAGTTGTGGCCCTTTCAGATACTTTTTATTGGACAATTACATAAATAGAAACCAAAAAATTTAATAGAACGGAAGGACTTCAAAGTAACTGGAAACCTTTTGATTAAGCAATTTTCACCTGCTGGAAACAACACTCTATAAAAAATGATTCAAAAGATGTACCTTTTCTATTTCGTAAAGCATTTTGCTTCTCACCTGAGGATTTGACACCTTTTTTAAAAAAAACTGCTTTCCTGTTTGGACTCAAATTAGAAAGATAACGTTTCGTGCTTTTAAACAAGAACCAACATGTGTCAATTGTAAGTAACCTCTCGAATAACTTTTTGGTAACACTAGAGTGCTCTCCATTTTAACTAAAATCCCAAAAAGTGAAAAAGAAAATCATAAACTAAAATGTCTAACAAAGAGTCTACTGTAATAAGAAAAAAGAAAAAAAGATGATTAAGCACAACTTAATACCGTTTTAGACCATTTGTGCATTTTTTTGTGAATTTTTCCAAAATTTGGTACTAACTTCTATTGGGGGCTCAGTGTATGTATCATGGTCAATTTTTTTGCAAGGTGACAAGGACAAGAAAATTTGATAAACTGGAAAGGGCTAATCAGGCAAGGATGTTAGGGGAAAACTAATTAATGGGAGCACATAGAAAATAGCAGACGAGAGATGACTCTGTTTTAACGTGTGCTTCGAGTGGAACATATGCATTGAGTGAAGGTTAAATACTGCAGCCTCAACTGGCCAAAAGAAAACAGAGGCTATCATTCGTCAGTAGCCCATGTTGTGAACGTCATTTACACCTTCATACTCTCGCGTAAAGAGGTTTGCCAGCGGCTTTACGGTCATTTAAATCCAAAACTCAACGCTTGGAGAAGACTGTAATGGATGAAACTGGAGAGAGCCGGCTGGTGAGATCTAGATGTGCTTGTTTACAGAAACCAAATCTCTCACCTGATTATGATGATACAGGAACCGTACATGAATGATAGGGCGAGTAAAAACCGAAGGTTGTCAAGAAGACGTGCGGTGCCTCTTGTTCTAACATTCTGTAAATGCTATTATGTAAACACCTGTTTTTAAGTGCTTATTAGCCACATTGTGCTGTAGCTTAATCGTTTTACGGGTACGTTTTTATATGTTTTGTTGACCTCAAGTACCGGTAACATTATGGTGGGCGGCTTTGAAAAATGTTTTTCCAGTCACTACCTGACCACGATAGATTGGAAAGGCAAGTGTGCGGCTGTAGACTCTATCAGGTGAAAGAAGTTTTTCAATTATAACATTTGAAGCAAGTTTGATCACTAACACTGGTCAACACAATTTTTCGGGTCGGCAAGGTAAAGACTGTTTTCAAGTAATTCTGGGGCGCTGACTAAGAAAATCAGCAAAAAATTCTGGAGTCCTCGATCCGCGAAAGTTAATGTCCACGAAAAGTTCCAAAACAGGTCATATAGGCAAAATTTTTATGGTCATGGAAAAAAACAAACAATTCGAAATTTGTTTTTAACAATATTTTTACTACAATCAAGCAAAAAATACATGTTTAATCCAGTTCAATAACTTCAGGAACTTTAGGTCTTGGATGCTTTGAGGACAAAACACGTTTAATATTCTTGAAATTTATTTACAGAAACTGACTTGTTGCTCTATTGCTTTACAAGTATTTTGTTGTATTTATTTCCATACTTCTGAAAGATTCGTTAATTTGTTTTCATAAAAATCAAAAAATATTGTTTTCCTTTTTGAGGAACAATTAGAACTAACCTTTAAATTTATTAATTTATTGCTGATTCGCAAAAGTTGATACGCGCGAAATATTTCAAAATTTGCCCTCCGTGAAAGTTGATGCATGCGGAAAAAACGTAAACCTCTCATCCGCGAAACTTTATGTCCGCTAAATAAAAAAAAATTTCGCGGATGGCTTCATCCACGACGCTATCTGTCCCAGAAACTTTCTACGTTTAAAGTATATATAAATATACTCATAAATTTACTGGTTTATTAAATATATTCATATATAATATACCAGTGTATTAATAGATAACTGATCAGTTGCAATTATTTTAATAGATAAGTGTTAAATCAACACTTGTTTTATTTAACCTATTATTGTTAGAGTAACCTAAAAAACTAACAGGTAATTCCTTGCAAGTTGATGCTATGAAGAAAATAATTCAAAATATGATCAAATCTTTTCAAGATGGAGATATTGACCAGCAAATGGTAAAGAAAGCTATATTTAAGACGATTACAGATGCTCGGAAAGATTGCAAAGAGACTATTGACAAAAGACAAGATGATACGATTAAGCAGTTTCAAGAGAATCAAAATGTTTTAAAAAGCGGACTAGAAGGTCTAATTTTTTAGATTAAATAACCTGAGCGAATATCAGATGCTCAGGAAAAGACAAAACTACCAATATATTATAAACCAAGTATGTTAAAACAAGTAAAATCTAACGTAAATAATGGCTTCAATCAGGTTGAGCTTAACATGCTAAAAGATGAATTTGGATTTATTGCACCTGGTGAAATTTGTGAAAATAAATATAAAGAAGTACAAATAAAGGAGATTATTGATAGTGTAAACAAGATTCCTCAAGCTCTTGGTCGTGAAAAAGGTTCATTAACTACAAGATTATCTGCTACATCATTGAGACTATCAAGACTATCTGCTACATCATTGAGCCAACCTGTCTATTGTGGTGTTCCTCAAGGCTCGATCCTTGGACCCCTGTTGTTCATCTTGTATTTTGACGATGCAGAACACCAACTGACTCAATGCAAAATTATAACATATGCAGACGACACAATCATCTACTTTCATAGTAACGATATCAAAAGTATCGAAAGGGTACTTTCTCGAGAGTTTGCAGTTTTGTCTGACTGGCTAGCAGATAATGAACTCATATTGAACTTGAAAAAAGATAAAACGGAAATTATGGTGTTTGGGACCCAAAAGCGGCTATCAAAAAACGACGTGAACTTGAATATTGAGTTTCAGTCAACTAAAGTCAACAGAACATTTTCATACAAATACCTAGGTGTCAAAGTCGATCCTTCCCTTAACTTAAATGAACATTTTCAATCCATCTACAAAACAGCATCTTCTAGATTAAGACTTTTGCAAAGAATTCGTCCGTACCTGACAACGGTTGCTGCACGTCGCATCTACGAATCATTTATACTATCGAAAGTGATGTATTGCTCCTTGACAAACTACTTCCACCAGCCCTACCGACAAGATTTATTATCCTCACTAGAACGTCGCGCGAAGGTGATTGNAAGACACGTGCATGGGATCGCTGTTGGTTGAATCCAGTGTCCGTCTCTACGACAAAACTAGATGTGTATAAAAGAAAGATATAAAACTGAAATGATTATCCTGTATAAAGAGTATAAATAATAATAATAATAATAAACTCACTTGACTGTAAAAAGGATATTTCGTCTGAAAAAAAATCAACAACAACAAAGTATTTATTTGGAAAAACGACTTACTGATAAAAAAATAAAAACTTTTTTATGAGGAGAAGGCTGATAAATCAACCATTGATTTGTTAACAAAAAGGTTGAATTCTAAAATCAAGTATTTAACAAAATCGAAATAAATATTTAATGATCTGAATTTACTTGCAAATATGACCAAGCATCGATCTTCTGGTAAAATTAGACTATTTCACGGAGTTCAAATCTATTATATATATCCAGAAGAATTAATGAAACAATTAACATTACTTCCGTTCTAAAGGAGCAGGCAATAATTCAGTTCAATTACAAAATTTCAGAAATTTTATATCATCTTATGAAACTTGGTGTTATTAACAAGACCCAATATGATGCTTATATTAAAAAATTTATCTAATATAGTAATATATGGAATTTCCAATCTTTATTAATAGTCAAGATGAGATTGAAAAATCAAAAAGTCATGATTTTATTATTAGTTTTTAATCTGAAATACTTTTAGAAAAAACTAAAATTGATTGATTAGGATTAGACAGCTTAGAAAGGTCTTGTAGCTGGTATAACATAAGAAGTATGTATAATAATAACACTCTAAGATATACTCATAATGGAACTATTTGAACAACTATTTCATTTTTTAATGGAACTTATATTTATACAGACATAAATGATTTTATAGAACAAACATTATCAAAAAATAATCGTTCTAGAACTGAAATCACTTACATTTATTCCAGGTAGAAAATGGTGTGTTAATGAAAGTCAGATGAATTTCTAAAAAAGAACTTTTCAAATTTTTGATACCTTTGGAATCACTGGTGCTAATAATGCAAATATCATTTAGCATGGCTCAATTAGACCTAATATTGAGCTTTGTAGACCCTATCATTCAGTGATTAAGCATAGAAAAGCTTATAGTATGCTTGAAAATGATTCTCTTTTTAATCTATCAAGTTATCAAGTAATGCATAGTAATTTGATCTAACAAATCAAGAAAATGCTTTAGATAACTCAGTTCAATTAAGTCTTTGATATGATCTGTCAAGCAATCCTATAGCAAATTATGTTTCATTTAATATTCAGAAGAGTTAAAAGTTGATAGTTTTGGCAATAAAGCAGTTATTAGAGCTTAATCATAAAATATACATATTTTATCTAATATATTAATATGCAACAGAATATCATAAATATGGTGTTGAATTATCTTAAAATCAGAAAGCAAAACTTGCTAAAGTAATAAGACTTCTATCACACTAAGGCTATCAAATTGTGAATTATGTAGCGCGGATGAATTGATGCTAACTAGTTCACAGATTAAACGGATACAAAAGAATAAATTTACAAACAAGGAGATTGACCTCAAAATTTCAAAGACAGAAATTCTTCATATTATGAGTCGAGATAGTGGTCTTTTCAGTTCTTTGATGAGTCTTGGCCTAAAGTACTGCCATTGGTAACCAAACTGGCTTTTGAGCTAGTACCTGGGTTAACTTCGGGTATATTAACTATTTTAAATAATTTTGGAATGGATAAAATCCTTGGAAAAGGATCAGGAAAGACAGGTGGCTGCCTGATGAAAAAAGATCAGATCAATCAATTGGTTGCGCATAAAAATCTACTTAAAAAGAACTAGAAAGAACAACTTATGACAGCTATTGAAACTGGTGGTAAACTAATAATTAAACCAACACAAAAGCAAAGAGGTGTTTTTTTAAGGAACATTATTGGCATAAATTGGTGTACCTGTGTTATTAAAGGCTAAAGCTAACAGTCTTCAGAATAGACCTTAAAGGCAATCAGCAAAGGATTACTAAATAAACCTTTTGATATGTTAGTACCTTATCAACCCATTTTAGGTAATAGTTTTGATAGCAAAAAAAAACTCGAAAAAGACAGGAAGCGGACTCTTACTTGAGAAGAACCATCTATTCAACATGATCCCTCTATTAGGATCAATATTTTAAAACCAAAATCTCTTAATAAAGCATTGAGTGATATTGATTTAATGAATTGGGAGAAATACAAATTCATAATTTTAATTGAGTTTTTTTAATAAATAAAATGTATAATCAAATAAAACCAAGACTCTATATCATTAACCTTGACGGTAGCAACAAAGTAGGAACTCATTGAGCTGGTTTTTCTATTAAATTTGATATGATCATTTATTTCTATTCTTTTAAATTACAAACACTTTATAAAATTGTTAAATTGTCTGATAAATTAAAACCTAATTATGTTAATAACAGTTGTTAGTATGAAGATTTAGGTTCAGTGTTATACGATTTGTATAGTCTTTATTGGATTAATGAAATGTCGAAAGGGAAATTTTATTATGAAATTATTAATGTAGTTGATATTAAAAAGACTGATTATAAGAAATTATTTCCTAAAAGCTATTTTTGAAATATCTAATCTAGTAATATCCCAATACGATTTTTTAATGGATTACATACGAGAAATGTTACAACAAATGATGTTATTTCATTAAAATCAGATAAATGGATTGCTGTTAATAAAAGAAATATTAAAGTGCAATTAATAGGAATCTTGACAAAGACACCAGAGGATCGGTTTATAGTGGTATTTATATGAGTAATAATGATTTATTTGGTTTGCAAGCTATATCAAAACCTAATAGTAGTCCTGTCAGTAAATGGTATTTGAACATATGTATTTATGAAAAACTTGCTCATACTCAGCTCTGGAAATGCTATTGTACTTATGCTACTATTTATAAAATTGATAGAGCTAATTCTTCAAAACGCATTCATGCATTATCAACAAGAAAAGTCACGAACTTTATGATCAAGCATTATCTGATAATAATGCTGAACAAACAACAGAAGCAAGTCAACCAACATTTTGTACGAAAGCAGATAGAGTTAATTATAGATGTTATCTTCATTTCACAGAGAATGATATCTGGTATTGATCTTTATGTTGGTTCTAATAGTCAAGGCTTATCGAAACAAGAAATTTTGAATGTTTTCATTGTCTATAAATTGAACTCATTTAGTGGTAAATACATGAAAAGAAATGCTTTATTTGATCATGATGATGGAGGCTGGGATAAATTAGTAGTATTTTCACCAACAGGAGATTTATTAATTGGTGGTACAGTAAATGATCATATTATTATTGAAACAAATAGTTTCAACAATATATCATCCATTATTAATTTTCAAAACAAAGCAAATCCAAGAGAACTTAATAAGTGGCGTTGTTTATCGTTGTTTATCTATCCATTAATAAATTGTGTGGACATTCCCCTTCTCATTTGAGGCAAACTTTAAAAGCTCTCGCATCAAAGGCGCGTCAGTTCGTATCCCCGTGGACGAGTCTTCGAGTAAGTCTTCCGCTTACTTTATCCATGCCGGAGCTTTAAGATCACAAGAAACCATAAGGCTACAAAACCATAAGTAACTATTTTATTATTTAAAAAATATATGAGATACCGTAAATATAGCTCGATTACTTTGAAAGGAAGTTATTTTGATGATGAGATCAGTTAGAAGTAGCTAATATGTTATTGAAATATGAGACTCCATCTTATTTATGCAAATGTGAAAAGGCGAGCCCATCACCTTGAAGAGCTATGTAAGAGCTCTTACTGCCCAAGGCTCGCCTGGCATAACAGGGGCTTTTATCCCTGTGTTGAATCTTTGAACGTCAAATTTACTTGCTTACTCAAAAAAATTATGCCGTCCAAATACTCAACATGCCAAAAGCCCCTATGCAATACAAGAAATCATAAGACTGAAACACCATAGTAACTGCTATAATTATGCTTTTAGAGTGGTATATAACATTGTTTTGATAGCAAATACCATTGCATATGAAAGAAGTAAAAAAATTTGAGGGATTCTGGCGTTTATTAAATAATTTTCAGTTTTTTTTAAAAATATTTGTGATGTAGCAATGAAGTGGCTCAGTGTCTGTGTAGTAAATCTGACTTTTATCTTGTGATTTTGCCATGAGTGGATGATCCGAGGTGAAGGAAGTCATACTTGTATAGATTATAGAGTTCTTGCACGAAAGAATATTGAATTTTGTTTCTACTTGTGCGTAAAGCACATCAAGATGATCAAAAGAATTTGTTGAGCAAGCTTGATAAGATGGCTCACATTAGGAATCACGTGAATAGTATGGCTTTGCCTATCTGTTTGCCAGAAGGAGCCAAATTTCTAGATATTACAGCCATTTTTTGCTTCTGCTGCTACTGCGAGATTCTTAGCTGCACCATCGAATATGACACCATGTATCTGCATTCCATCTTTAGTCAATAATTTGATGAATTCCTTGATCAACTGGCATAAAACATCAGAGTTGACGCTATACGTTTAAAAAAGTTCAATAGGATGATACCATGGAGACTTCGGCCAGCTGCCATGAATGCAAGCGCATTCTTCCAAACGGTGTGGTTTTGTTCTGCATGAATGCTACCATAATTAACATTTCGTGGACGCTCACATCTTGTAACATCTTGAACTGTCCCTTTCCTTATGGCCATTTTCTCTTCTCAGTCAACTCCAATATTATGAGCTTCTCTGTTTAACAAACCAAGGTTGTTTTGAAAAAAAACTGTTCAAAGTGTATGTTTGCTACCCAAGTTGTGCTTGTTGTATGACTTAAAAGCTTAAGAGCTTCCCATACAAACTTAAAAGTTCTTGAGGTGTAAAAATATAGTGATATTGCAAATGGGATTATTTGCACAGTATATCTTCCACCATTAATATAGTCAAGATGTATATATTGATTTTTGGAGATTTCTGTGGTTACATCTGTTCCAATGTTAGCATTCTGTACTTTTCCAATTTTTTAGTAGCCTCCCAATAGATTTACCTTTCAGACTTATCATAACCTTGTTCTTTTTCTTAAGTTATATCATAAGGTGTATTTTTTCCTTTCATGAAGATACAGCATACTTATGGTCCAGCTTTGGAGATTTTTCTCTGATATTTATGGTTGTTTTCCAGTAACTAATTGATTGGATGGTTGGCTTATGTTTACATGGTGATCTCCTGATAGAAAAATTCTTCATCAAATGAGATGGGAAGCCAAAGACAAAAAGCATCAGGCTTTAGATACTTTTCCCCTGTAAATGCTGGATACTTTAGGTTTTCAGGGTAAAAATAATCCTAAAAAGTCAAATGTTTTTACATAGACAGAATGATTTGTTAGGTACGCAATTTTTGCATTTTTTTGTGCTGAGATCCATTTCTTTAATAGTTCTGGTTCTTTTAGTGGAAAGGTTAAATAAAAACAGAAAAGCTATAAAATTAGAGCAAAGACAAGTATTAAACAAATATTGCCATTTTAAATGCACTGGAATAGGTGCCACTTTGAGCAATCAAAGGTTTGGTTATAATATTCTTGATTTATCTTACATCAGGTATATTTAGTTATCAAATGCACTTTATATATATATATATACTTTTTATAGATAGATAGATAGATAAATAGATAGATAGACAGATAGATAAATAGATAGATAGACAGATAGATAGATAGATAGATAGATAGATAGATAGATAGATGGATAGATAGATAGATAAAAAGATAGATAGATGAATAGCCAGATATTTCTATGCTTTACTATTAATGGGGTGTTATGCTGTTGTAAGCTTGATGTTTTGCTCCATTTTATGTATTAAGGAAAGAGAAAGAATATGTATTTTGAATAGCAATAATTTGGTACTATTTTTGAACTTTCTTGAGAGTTCTTGTGCAAGAAGAACATGCATCCCTTGTATCTTTTATGTTCATTAAATGCCTAAAGCATATTAATAGAGAAAAATACAATGTCACTTCATTGAGCTTCCTGTTTGTTTTGAAACACACAAATTTATGTCATCATTGTTTATTTGATAAATGTTAAACTAAATTTATATCCATTTACAACTTTGAATAGGGATATCAGTAGTTGAATTTTGGCTAAAGCATTTAGTTAGTGGCAACTAAAGAACAGCGATAGGAGAGTTGAGAAGTGTGAGCTTCTTTTATGGAGTAACAAAGTCAATAGAGAAAACTTAGGAAATGATATTTCATAGGTCTTCACAATGGTGATTGGCATTGCAAACTCAAAATGCATAATGCTGAAATTGTAATTATGGAAAATCTGTTGTAAGTATCATGACGCTGATGCTTTCAAACTACTACAAAAACTAGAGAAAAGTATTCCACTTAATTTAGACACTGCATTATACCCGAAAATGTGGATGGAAGCAACCCTACAGCTGTCATTTACCTTGTTGTGCTGGAGGCAGCAAATTATCCTTTGGTGTTAAGGTCTGTGTGAGCCAGAGCTCTGCAATGTATTTCCTCCTTTTCAATTTGACTGGATAATGAGAGTGAGATAGAGGACAAGACAAAAGAATGTAATAAGATGGACCTTGTTCAATGTCCTAGAGGACTTGAATCTCGCTGATTACTTGACCCTACTGTACTACACATACCCATAGCCAGATAAAGAACAAAGCTGACTAGCTTCACAAATATGGGAAGCAACATGGCCTCAAGATCAGCCAGAAGAAAACAGAAGTCATGGCTCTTAATGTATCCAGTCCGATACGCATTATGATTAACAACCACGGAACTAACCACTCAGATTCCTTTACCTATCTTGGTAGTACAATTCAAAGTAATGGTGGAGACCATGGTGATATTCAAAACCGACTAAACAAGACAATGGGGACCTTCATACGTATGAAAGGTCTCTGGCGATTGACACAGTAATGCAGAAACACAAAACTGCGAATATACAAGAGCTGTGTGCTGTCAGCCTTACCCTATGGCTCGGAGTGCTGGCGAATAACAGACGGTGACATGATAAGGCTGTCAGTATTCCACAGAACTTATTTTAGTAAGGTCTTAAGAATATTATAGCCGAAATAAGTTTCAGCTAAGAACCTCGGCGAGACTTTGTTACTGTCCATTGCGTCAGGAGGGGCGATGAACATTAAGTAAGTAATTAAGCAAGCAATCGTGAAGTAATTAATGATATGAGCTGCAACAAAGAATGGTTTCCTCAGCTGCCTGGTACATTTCTGCAATAACACAGTGAGCTGAATCAAACTGGTATTGGCCAGCTGAGGAACTGGTCTATGCTAGTTTGATTCAGCTCACTGTGTTTGCTCAGCTTTCAATTTAGTTTGGTACTGATGTCAGATTAGACCATGTATTTGGGTCAAAAGGGTTAATCATTAAACTCATTTCCCTCGGTTTTTCCTTGAACTCAAAAGAGGTTGAATGATACAAACACCTCCATGTGTCAAATAAAAATATACATGATCTTTTAAAGTCAGAATCAAATGAATTATTCAATCAGTGGCCAGCCAACAATGTTGACCATAATGTAAAAACAATAGTTTGCGAAGGCTCACTTCATGCTAAGGGGAGGATTGCTTCAATTAATGGCGGCGACTTTAGTGAATTGAAAGCAGACTTACGACTCATACCACGGCAAAAGCATCTGTTAGTAAGTGAATTTTTCAACAACCAGGAAGTACCTATGCTAAAATACCCAACCCCTTAAAATGCAACTGGTCCATTTCAGTCACCAGTCCTGACGTTTTCAGACTTGCAGGTAACTTACGATTGATCACTGGATTTTAACCTCAAACTGCAGTAACAATCTTCGTATTTTAGAAATTGTTGTTCCTTGTCCAGAATGGAAAGAATACATAAAGACGGTATCGGTGGAAGATTATACAGGACAGACAGCTGCTATCACGTTGCCAGTTCTGGACTTGGGCCCAACTAATACGACTTGCATTTATTCAACACTGGACTTCATTTCAGAACAAGTTAGGATTTGAAATTTTTGTCACAAACTGTGAGTCGAGAAAGATGAAACTCACGAACTCCAGTAAACTGACTCATTTCTTAAATGTCGAATACTATATACTAAAGTACAAAATTGGTATACCCTTCTTATACTATTTTGCTGACCCAACATTGTCCCAACCCCGGACAGCCGACTTCCATAAAATATGAGCAAGAGTGTATGCAGGAATTGTTCCCTACTCAGTCAGTTACGTTAATGCTACATAAATAATTTCCAAAAAGCTGTAGATAGCCCCATGCCCTTATTTAAACTTTTCAATGCTTTTAGCTTATGCATAATGTCACAGGAGTTTATGATCATTATCATGTCTGTGTCCCAAACGTCTCGGCACATTGTTACGCCTATAGTGGCTTTCACACTTTAATGAGTTTTGCTAAGAGTATTGGAACATTAATCGGTAGTTCTAAATTGAGCATAGTATTAGGGACCATTTATGGTTCAGTCTCAGTCTCAGTCAAACATTTGCTATCTGAAAAAGCGAACGCCATGTTGCTTCGAGGGAATTTTTTTTGAGGATCGGGGTTGATGATGAAACTTCTTTTTGTTCTCCTTTGATAAACCAGTGAGGTACAGGACGAAACAACAAGGCAATTGTCTTCAGTCGGTGATGTTTCAATCATAGAATTTTAAGACTGCGATAAAAAACTACGAGAAAAAGTTCCAGTTAAAGATGAAAAATGCTTGTTTGTGGTTTGATAAAGTGACGACTAAAGATGGCGATCTGAAAAAACGACATCAGACGAATTGAACATTTTTATTGAACTGACTGATGGTGTGGAATATAATTATGAAACTGGGACTAAGAAAATTGCTGATACTGGAGAATTCTTAGTGCTAAATGAAATGCTGCAGAAGTTGAAACAGTATTTTCGTAAGGTATTTTACGCACCTAAGCCTTGTATACAATAACTCTCTTACCTTTATTTGGTCAAGGACTTAATCAGAACCGAGCAAACAGCGAATTGGAGACTACACTTTTAATCTGTGTCGAAGATTTTACTCCTCTTTGCCACAACAGGGCATAGCCAGTACATGAAATGTGCTCGGCTGTGTATCCAGTAAGTGGTTGAGCTCGAAATTAGATTTCTCTGGGTACATGCCAAGTTGTTCGAAAGGAATATTTCACACAGTTCGACGCACAGCTATATTTTGGGCTGCCCTGTTGACAACTATTACCACTGATTAAATGATGATGCCCTCAATTAAAACGAGGAGGCTTGACCAGAACCCATGAAGTAGTTGAGTCTGTGTGAACTCTGTTGATCAATACTGTTTCAATACGAGAGGATTACCGGTCTTAGCCAAGCAAAATATAAAATGAGTGACCAACACGTAGAAGTAGACATGTGCAGACGAAAGAAAGACAAAGGGGCACTGGAACAGCTAATTGAGTGGTTTGAAAGTTGTTCTGATCCAAACTTTCCGGCAATCAGACTTCTGTTATCAAAAATTACAACAACCCTAGAAAACAACATAAATTGCGATGATTAAGAAATAGCATTTTTCTTTTACACCAATACTACATAGGAACATCTAGGGTGAGACTTTCTAATTACAAAGAAAAAAAATTTGATTTAAGTGAAGAGAGACCAAAGGCTAATTTTACTAGTTGTTAATAAGAAAATTTCCCGTTGCTTCAGTTATAGTGGGAAGATTGATGATTCTGTGACGGCACTGAGACACGCGATGAAGCACAATGATTTTGAATAATTTTGACCTGAGCAGTCTTCCATAATCTAAAAGATTAGCACATTTCCATTCGCTTCATGTTCATCTAGAATTTATAAGAACATTGAAGTTTGACATTGACAGTGTTCTGGATCCTTGTCAGTAGGGCTGGAAAAGCGTTGGTGACACACTCAAGTCGATCTTGACAAATAGACCACCAGCACCAGTCTTTCTTTTCCAAGCTCTTCACTGCAACTGCAATACAGCACTGGTATATACCTCAGGTACGATTCTTTCCAACTGTTGGAAATTCTTTGGCTTTTGTTCATGTGTATGGAGATTGGAACGGCGTTTTTTGTCAGAACGGAATGCCAGAAATGAATCCCAACCTGGATGGGTTCAAACTGGATTATTTAGATCAATATAATGATGGGAATGTCTGAAAATTTCTTTGATGGTTTTTGAAACCTTGAATGTTTTTGTTTGCTTTTTATGAGATTTATCAAACTTTATTCAAATGGTTGGGATAGATATGGAGTCTCTTGAACTGAAAGTGGAGATGACAGCGGAAAGGAAAGAATGGAAGAAAGCCATCTGACGTTCACAAATGGGAAAAGGGGGACGATAAACGTAGATGATGATGATGATGATGATGATGATGATGATGATGATCATTGTCGTATAGTGTGGTCGTCGAAGGTTTCTGAAATATACATTGGCCTATGTGTTTCTTTATTCTGTAATTAAGGCACATTAACAGAACAATTAAAAAACTTAATTCGTAAGTCTAAACAGCCATAAAAACCCGAAGAAATTACATATTTTGCTAATAAACTTTGCTAAAAAACAAAACACAATTATGTATGAAAAAATTATCCTACATCCTTAAGGTAACAAAAAGACACCCTGCCAAACGAAATGGTTGTCCCTGGGCCATGCAAATCAAGTATGCAAGATTGTTGGAGCCTCAACTTTGTTGAATCGGCACGCAAGTTATTTAAATTAATCCATCCATCACGAAGGGGCCTTTGATTGGCTAAACTTCTGTGGCCAAAGCGAGACAATTCAGTATCAACAATATCACGTGATTAGTATGCAGCTCATTTACCATAATGGTGTCATTTAAACGCAAATCAAAGAGAAGCTGCATATATTGTTTTTGAGACCATGATCAAATTTTGATAAGAATTTCAGGATGAAGTTTGCAGAACATCTTAGTGCTCAACTCACACCAGAATGGAGAGTTCAATACTTACAATATGAGGAAATGAAGAAGTTTTTATATGCAGCAGAAGAAAAAGCACCTCCAAAGGAAGAGGTCAACGAGGACGTTTTGCGAAGGCATTTCGCGAAGTACGAAGAAGGCTTCTTTATGTTCTCTGATAAGGAACTTGCAAAAATAGACACTTTTTATGCAGAAAAGTTGGCTGAAGCCACCAGAAGATTCAACGAACTCAAAGTTGAAATTGCTCACATTTCAGGGAATGCAGTTCTGGGTGATGGAGTCTCCAGTCTTGAAGCAATGGACGACGAGATGGCGAACGGCAGTGCCACACAGCCAAAGACGAAGGTGAGACGAAGGAAGTCGATCATTGGAAAGAATTCAAGGAAATTAAAGGACTTAAAGTTTGCTGTAACAGAATTTTACCTAAGTCTTATCCTCATCCAAAACTTTCAGCAACTTAACTTTACAGGATTTCGGAAAATTCTCAAGAAACATGACAAAATGTTTCAAACAACATCTGGTGTGGAGTATCGAATTGCCAAGGTGGAAGCAGCACCATTTTACGTTAACAAACAAATATGCGAGATAATAACGGAAACAGAAAATATGTATATTAATGAACTCGAAAATGGTAACCGTGGAAAAGCAATGAAACGGCTTCGAGTCCCTCCTTTGTCCGAGAAAAAAAAGCATTGGTCGTGGTTTTTGTGGGGTTTGTTTACAGGGATCTTCCTTGTTTTATTTATCATCAGTTTGATTACCTGGTACCTCAGGTATTCTAATTCAGACTGGATTCCTGCACTAAGGATGTACAGAGGAGTTCTTCTTGTAATAGTAATGGTAGCTTTATTAGGAGTAAATTCTTATGGATGGAGCAAAGCTGGAGTTAATCATATTTTGATATTTGAGCTGAACCCAAGGGATCACTTGTCCTACATAGACTTGCTGAAATTGGCTTCTTTCTTTGGTGTTTTATGGTGCTTGAGTACACTGGGATTTTTATATAGTAGTGAATTTTATCTTCCTGCCTTTGCCCATCCGTTGGCACTGGCTTGTTTCATGTTGGCATTTTTGCTCAACCCTACCAAGACATTTCACCACAGTGCAAGATACTGGCTTTTGAAAATTCTCTTTCGTATACTTACAGCACCGTTTCATCCAGTGTTTTTCGCTGATTTCTGGCTTGCAGATCAGCTCAATAGCCTTGTTGTACCACTTAGGGATTTTCAATATTTGGTATGTTTTTACAGTTACGATTGGTATAATAAGCCCGAAAATCGTCAGTGTACTAATCCACAGTTGGGAATTCAAACAGTTATTGCCATCCTGCCTGCCTGGTTTCGTCTTGCACAGTGTTTGAGGAGGTACAGAGACACAAGACATGCTTGGCCACATCTAGTTAACGCTGGAAAGTACTCAACCTCAATCTTAGTAACGATAGTGTCCACGTTTGCAGCTATTGATAAAATCAAAAGTGGAAGAAGTCAAAGTGGGTTTTTATTTTATCTTTGGATTGTTACTCTTTTAATCGGAACATTTTATACATTATTTTGGGATATACGAATGGACTGGGGGTTGCTAGATAAAAACTGGGGCGAAAATTTTCTCCTTAGAGAGCAAATTGTCTACGACAGTAAAGCATTTTATTACTTTGCAGCAATTGCAGATGTTGTCTTTCGGTTCTTATGGACGTTATCAGTATCGGTTGGAGAAGCTGGATTAATTAATAGTGAGTTGTTTGTCTTTTTTGTTGCTTCATGTGAAGTTTTTCGAAGGTTTGTTTGGAATTTCTTCAGGCTGGAAAATGAACATTTGAACAATTGCGGTCAATTTAGGGCAGTTAGAGATATTTCTATTAAGCCAATTCTTCCAGAGAAAAGTGAGGAGATGACACTAGAACAGTTAATGGATCATGAAGATGGGCCATTACCAAAAAAACGTGTTGTACGGTTATTATTAGAAGAAGGGAATAGTAAAACACAGAGTAAAGTTAGGAGAGAGAAAAAAATTAGCTTCTTTAAGCTTTAAAATGTGCCCTTATTCAGTCTTGGTCCACTTGTTTTTAGAACTGCTTCAAGCACAGTTCTTGCCGGATGATCTGTACATATCAATACAAGTTTTAGAAACCCCGTGCAATGCCTTGCATATTGTCACTAGAAAATCAAAGTGATGTATTTTGCTGTAATATGTTGATGTAATCTTTGTTTAATATGAGGATATTGCCTTTATTGTAGTTTTTAACCCATACTGTAGCTTGCTTGTGTTTATTATGGTTAGTTGTCATGTATTTTGCGGTAATATGTTAATGTAATTTTTGTTTGATCCTTTTGCAGAGGATATTACCTTTATTTCTATTTTGGAATACGTGTGTATTATTTCATGCTCATCATAGAATCATACTAATGTCATTTTCTTAGGGACTATCTGCTCTCAGAGTGGAATTGCATCAGTTAATGACATAGGGACAAGTATTCTTTCTTTTGTCATGTTTTTGTATTTGCATTATACTGACAATTACCTCTTCATTTTCTTCATTGCTCATGAGTGCAGCCAATAGGTATTTAATAAATGTATAGCTATGAATATATTATAAAATAGGGTAAAATATTGAATAAAGACAGGTTTTGACTGTATACAACAAAGACTTACCAACATGCCCTCTTTTGAAATGTCATGTACACAAAATAGATATTCAGTTAACTGCTTTTCAGGAACTGAAATAAAATACCCTTCCATATTTGGCCTTGACAAATAGTTCAGTTATCTGCTTTTTTATGGGATTGCCTGGTTTTAAACCACTTGGCAATGGATTATTTTTAACAATCTGAAGGTTTAAAGGTGTTTTATATATCTAATAGTAATCTAGAATTTTAAGGTACACAGCATTGAAACACTTTCAGGGGATCTCTGTGGACTGACTCCAGTGTCATTGCATGAAATGTCACTTGATTGTCACAAGGTTGATATTTCAGACTAAATTAAAATTTACAGCATAGGAAACTTTCCTATAGAAAACACAACTCTAAAAATTTCACCTGCATTGCTTAAATGTTTCAAAAGTTTCAGAACTTTGAATTTTTTTAAATTTAGTCCTAATTTCAATGTTATCACCAATAGTATCATTCAGTAATTTCTTAACCCAAAATGATGTAAGGCTGAAACATGATTTTCATGCATTTTTTTCATCCAAGTAAGACAAAGCTGGCATTTTTAACTAAAAAGAAGTAGTTCTTAAGATAAAACTTGCTTTGATTGATGAAAAACACCATTTTAGCTTGGGGGAAGGGCTAAAATGGTGGACATCATCTCACCTTTGTTTTTTACTTATGAAATACTGTCTCACTGTTTTCACCATTTCAACCAGGTACCTAAAACTGTATTGGGACTGTGAATTTCATTGTATAATTTTTTTCTACCTGGATTTAAATGATTGGAGCAGAAATCTCATTGTTCCTGGCCCCTACATTTAAAAGCACTTTGTCTAATTCTGGATCCTTTGGCTTTTTGCTTTTGTACTACTCTCACCATCCTCCGTAAGCTCACAGAAACATTTTTATTTTGTTTTTATCTTTGATCTATTTGTGTAATCTTGATTCATGTTTCCCTAACTAACTGGTTCCTTTCCTATGACTTTCACCATTTTGTATTCTTTCAATGATATCCAGCTTTTGCTGAACATTATATGAAACATGTTGACAGATACTACTCATGGCATAAGGATTTTCAAAGCAAAAATAATATGATCACTAAAGTTCCAGAAACTGAAATGATTTCTTTTGGGTTTCCAGCAATTTTTTATCAGATTATCAAATTTAAAACAATACTTTGAATACCTCTTTTTTTAATGACTGAGGATTAACTTTAAAACATTGTGAGGTGTGAATTAGTTTCTTTGGTAGCCTCCTTACCACCAAAACTCTGTGGATAAAACAGATTAAAATTGAATTGGTTTGCATTTATTCAATTCCTGTAATAGAGCAAATCTGTTACAGATATCCCATTTTGAAGCCATTTTGATGATTCAATTCTTAACCCACATTTTCACCTGATCTTAATCCATAAGGTATGGGAAGGTGTTACTGGCAACACCATGTAGAGTACCCAAAAAGCTGGATAGTGGATTCACAATTTTGGGGGAGAAGACTTAATGTGGTTTTAGTAATTCACAAATTACTGGTCTGTGGTTTGAAGGTGCTACACTGTAAAAGATAGTATAGACAGTTAAAACTGAAGCCCAAGTTTGTCCATGAAGATTAACATAAGATTTTTTATTTGAGAAAGTTTAAACAGTGGGTCTAAATCATGTGACCTAAATTATTTAAAGTTTTTAAAAAAACTTAAACTAACAGTGGCTGTTTTTGGAAAACAACTACATAAACAAGTATCTTGTTCTCAAATCTTGTAGTGTGGCTTGACTTTAATAGAAAATAAAACCAGTAAATTTAATGCCTATCTTTGAGGGGTTTTCATGGGATTGAAAACCAGAATAGCTCCTAAATGAAGAAGTAAACTTCAAAAATTAGAACCAAACTTGACAAATCTTTGTCTTTGCAGACATGCTTATGATACTAAGTGTGTAATGGTTGTACTAATACCATTAGAGGCAACCTTGCCATAAGTTGCTACAAAGTGCTATTCTGCAATTAATAAGCAGTTACTTTCAACTTTCACAATATTTTTTGAAGAAAAACTGGGGGGGGGGGGGGGGGTTGCTGAAAAATCATCACTAAAATAAATTATATTCTTAATTTCAGAAACATAGCAACAGTGACATTTGACCTATAGTTGCTAATACTAGCATATGCCTTATGATTTATTGGGCTCAATAATTTATCAAAATAGTCAACTCCAAGTGGATAAAGAGTGGTCTGAGAACTAAATGGCATCTCTTTCCCCCAAAGATGTTTCACACTACTGGAATTATTCAGTTCATTTCCAGAATTTATGATGCTCAATTAACTGGAAAAACAACCCCATAAGATTATCAATAAAATCTTTATTTCTTTTTCTCCATACTTGTGCTGACTTCAGTCTGTGCTGATCTGGCATTTTTATTCTTTGATTGAAGTAGCTAAGTAATGGTCGATAAGTTCTTTGAGGTAGTCAAGTATAGAATGTGAATATATCATGGTTTTTGCTGTTATCCCTGACAAGGCTGTTATTTGCTGTTATTCCTGTTTCATTGCAGTCTATTTTTTCTTGGAAAATAGCAGGTTTGTTTTGGCTCTCTAAGGAACACATTTTGGATACCATGATAGCCTCAGTATTGTTAGTAGCCAATCTTTTTCTAGAGTTTTTAATGCTTATTATCATAAGCGTCATAAGAGAATAACCTGTATACATTCTACCCTTCTGCAAAGGTCTTGATATACAAGATTTATATGTGTTAACCCCAGAACTTTAAAGAAGCACATTGCTGAAATACTGAATATTGTAAGGAACTGTTGCTATTGAATAAGAATTTGCTAAGAAGCTATTTTATTTGGTGTTGCAGCTAAAAATATAGTTTAGAACAATTAATTACAAACTTGGGACAGTAGCTTTATTATAGATTGGGTAGGGTATCACAATTTGAAGCTGCTATTCTTCTTCTAGTCATCTACTTATCTCATCAACAAAATGTAACTACATTTAATTTTTTCCATAGGTGCTATCATGGAAAGTGTTCTGATGAACTTTTCTCACTAGTACCAGCTCAGTTTGTTGCATCTTGTGTGACTTGTTTCTTTCAGTGTTCTCACCCTTATACAGTTGTTGCTCCTCATTCTACTAAATCTTCCTATGAATTTAGTTTTTTCTCTTAGATGTCTGGATTGTGGAACTCTTTGGTTACCAAGTGCATTCCTCCAGCACATAACTCATGCTTTGGCCTAAGCATTTGTTATTCTGTTTACTTTGTGGCATTTTGGTTCTTAACCATAAAAATTAGGATGGGTATTTACAAATAAGGGCACAATAAAATTAGCAATAATATTAACATCTGCTTTGATAGTTTTATTTTCCTATGAGCTCTCTCAATGTATTAATCATTAAAGCAGCATGACTTGTACATTAAAGATGTGTTCCAAATACATGATATTCTGTTACAGTATTGTTTATGGCATCTTCCCATTCAGTGTGACCTGGGTTAAATTTGTATTGTTTGATACTACCACCATCTACCCATATGGGATTTGTGCACACATTTTTGTTGGAATGTTTTATAAGAATATCAAACCCCAGTTACTAAACCTGAGGAATTAAGGATGAAACCCAAGCTTTGACCTGTAAATTGAGATTCCATATTATTAATGAGTTTTTTTTCCTTTTTATTCATAATAAATCAGATCAGAAACATGGGTGCTCACTAAGCATGTTATGCTTACTGTATAAAGTCCCTTCATCCATATATCTTTGCAGTTTATTTTCATTAATATACCATATTTCATCAGACAATTTAAAAAATATATTTTGACCCCAGTTTAAAGATTTTTAAAGCAAATAAGACTAAACAAGATATAGTATTCTTACTGATAAGATATCTTTTATTGTTAACATAGTTTTTTGTGGTTTTCAACTGTTTTCATTAAGCTGGTAATTTTTTCCATTCCTTGACCAGGTCCATTATTACTGCTATTGCTGCTACTACTACTACTACTACTACTACTACTACTACTACTACTACTACTACTACTACTACTGCAATGTTCTATCCACTAAACGGGGTTGTATGAAACAGCCTTCCATTTTGAGTTTATCTTATGCAGTTCTTTTCACATCAGAATAGTTGAGACCAGTCCATTTAATAGTCTAATTAAGGCCCAGTACTAATTTAAATGTTCAGTTGCCCACTACTGTTTACTTTTTCTCCATACGAATAGATAAGACGTCTGAAGAAAGGAATATATTTACAGATACTATCCGCAAGAAAATAAACTCCAAGCAGTTTCTTTGGTTTGCATGGTTTCTGTCAAAAACTGACTAAACAACTTGTCGAAAAACCAGGGAAAAACAATATTTACAGCAGTAAATGTAGTAAAATTAATGTGAATATGTTGGCCAAGCTATGATTCTGCAAATAAAAGTAAAAAGTTTGAATTTACTGTATACCACACTAGATTTTTACTATACTTTAAAGGTTTATGTATATTTTATAGTCAAAAGATTCCATCATATCTTATTGGTTTTAATGGGGATGGAGTGTATAGTAAAAATATACGTTTGAATTTTTATCCATTGATTTATTGATTTATATTTTGAATTATTTTGCCTGTGCTTTTAAGCTGCTACCTACCATAGAAATAAAAGTGCGTACTTTGTTAATGCGCACAATTTTGGATGCGACTTTAGTTAAGTCGCGTTTAAGTCAAAATGCATTCCGAACGACATCAGCGCTGCCCGAGGATCCACAATAAATATATGCGATCCGGATACTTGATCTTGGACATGAAATACCGTTGAAAAATTATTTGGTACAAAGTAAACGAATTCTACAAAATAATTGCTGTCGTGAAACAAAACTTCGACATAATTAGCGCTCAGATGTTGGTTGACGTGCGTTTAAAGGTTGCTTGTCACACGATTTAATTTCTGATCGTTGGGTACTTTTTGTAAAAGGTATTCATTTACTTGAATTGTGACATTAGTCCGATTAGAAAAACAGACTGTAGTCGAGTCTCGTTCTTGCTACTCGCTGGGGCCAAAATATTCGTAACATTTTGTTTATAATTCGTAGAGGGATTATTTTATTTGGTAGGGACACCAAGCTCTTCCTATACATACAATTACAAGAAGTGATAAGGCAGGGTGTTAGTAGACATTGCTGTTATTTACCAATACCTATTACAACTAAAATATTTCCAATAGTGCATATGGAAGATAGAACTTTTTCACCAGAAGAATTTATGTAGATCAACTATCAATTACCAGATAGTTGAAAGTAAAATTTTCTATGAATTCACCCAGGCCACTTGTCATGTGAGACGTACCGCTAACAAATATATGGTTACACTTGTGAACGTAAATATGCGTTGTGTATTCGTGAAAATATTCCTACGTCAGTCTCTTCCTGACACAATGAACCATCTACAGTGTAATTTGTTATTTGTTAAAAAAGATTCGTTAGGGCTATGTAGGTAAGAACTGAAACAAAGAGTTTCAATTATTTTAACATTAACAACCATGTGTAACGAAGTAGTCTATTACTTAAGACTAGTGGTACGTTTTTCACAATCTAGACGATTTGTAGAAATGCTTTATTCAAACAGGTATTGCTATAAGCGAGAGATATGAATATTCACAATTTGTCGTAGAGGAAAGAAATCGACTGCCTTTTAACCTATTGAAAGCTATTAGAGTTCCTTGAGCCGATTGACAACAAGGTATCCGCTCAAAAGATTTATATTTAGTATTTACTGGCCTTAACAGAGTGAAATATACTGTAGTACAGGCAAAGGAATGGATGAAAAAGGAACGTTGTTAATTAAAACAAGTGAAAGTGTTACCGCTGGAGGTCATTGAAGAAGTATATTTGCCTGAACCTAGCTAATCTCTCCTCTACAAGTCCAAAAGCTTTGAAACAATCACTCATTCATATACTCAGAGCTTATTCCAAAAGGAACCTTAAACAGGTAAGATTTAAACAAGGGTAGGGACTAAGTTGAGAAAGCACGGTATTTATTGTGGCTATGTAATAATACTATTAAGCTTTTTACTCATGGATTTTAGGGTTTATACCTTTAGTCAAAGAGTGATCAAAGATATGGGGCTTACCAATTTGAAAGTGAAATGGAAAGTATCGCATAACAGGAAGACTCTTGGAGGGTAGGCAATCGAGGAAATACGGTAGGCGGTATATGTAAGTGAAGAAAACATTTCTTGCCCCAAGGAAGCCAAGCCATTCTTAATTAGCTGATAATTTTGGAAGCCAGAGCATTTTATTAGACTAATGAGGTGTTTTTTGACTGTAAGCCAATGTCTTTCGGAGAAAGGTCAAAGTATTAATCACACAGGAAATCTTGGTCACACAGGAAATCTTGGTCACACAGGAAATCTTGGTCACACAGGAAAGCAGGTGCATTAGTCACTCAGCAACGGCTCCAGTCCTTGATCAAAGAGCATGAATGACAGGACAGAAAGCTTTGAAAGCAAACAAAAAATGTCAATCTAAACGCATTTTAAACATTCTGAAATGCAGGATTGTCCAGTTCTTTTCAACTTATTCCTAGCCTTTTCAAATTATTCTGCCAATAAGAAGAATGAAAGCAGTGGGGTTTTCCCAATAAGAAATCAAAGTGCTTATCAAGAACACTGCAGTGCTAAATTGATACATGATGTTGAATAAAAACAAACGACAATTAGGGAAAAAATACCTAGGTCATCCTTTGGTATCTCAGAATTCGTTTTTCGTTACTCCCATGAAGTCATATCATATGACATGGGTTATGTTGACCTTGCATTATTTTTGAGTACATAGTTAAAAGTGATTCAGATATTTTGTGAAAATGTGGTTTCATAAAGACGTATGGTGTCATACTGGCACAGCTTGAGTAAAATTTTTCTATCTGGAAGAATCCGTCTTCTGATGTGAAATTGGAATTTTCACATCAGAAGGCGGATTCTTAAGAAAAGAAACAATGTCGCCATGATTAACAGAATAGCTGTCCATGAATACTTGTGGGAGATAAAGACAACTCAGCTTTCTATTAAATGGCTTTAGTTGCGTTTTTGCAGCATTGAAAGAACCCACATCCTTCCCCGTTCTCTGAGAGCCCAAAGATCAAATTCTAAATTTTTCCCAAGTTTGACTTGTCCTTGTAGCCAATGCCATAGTACAAGGTAGAGTTTTTAGCACAGCAGTTGATAAGCTTGAGCAAAATTACGAAGAAGGCCATTGATGTGAGGATAAAAGAGTTGGAAAAGACGTTCTTTCAAATCCTCGGACCAGAAAACTTGTGAACCAGGGCAGCGTGCCACTCCTTATCAAATGCCTTACAAATATCCGAGCTACAGCGCTTCCTCGACTAGATTTTTCCGTGAGCTTAAAGGTACATTCCATTATTACAGTCGAAGGTCACTAGTGGAGTGATATTCTCGAAATCACTAACGGCCATTTACAGAAAGGATTCCACCAATACATTGTTGGTAAATCATTAAAAGACTTGCTAATGACAGAAAGAAGACTTGTAATGTCGACATTTGTCAGGATTATAGAGAACACTTGCATTCTTGAAGAAAAATACAACATGAAAATCTTCCAGAAAGATGAAAAACAAAACTATGATGAAATGAAATCTGGACCATGACTTTTAGATTGGGCAAGCACATAAATTATCTTTGCAACCAATTTTGAATTTACAATGACCAGATTTAACATCCGATGCGTTTGGGAAGAGAACTAGGGGGAAAAACACTTGGAAGTGTCACTTGGAAGAGGATTTTCAGAAAACAATTTTACCAAAGAGATTATCCTTTTTCCTGGCGGGCAAAGCACCATCAAAAAGTGGAGCAATCACCGATTTGCCAGAATTCAAAACGCTATTCCAAATCTTCCAGAAATCTCGACTTTAAAATCTTTGAGAAGAAATACAATGGTAAATGCACCTAGCAAATTGAAATGTATCATCGAAAATCATTCTTTTACAAGCTACAAGCAGTGTCAACCCGTCTGAAAAAAACCCAAGATATATTCGTTTCATCTTGGTCAAAGTGATAATTAAAATGATTGCAATAAGCGATGCGAAAAGAATCATAAATAGAAATAAGCCTTGGCTTATTTACTACGACTACCATAGAAATTTTGTACCTATTCTGTAAAATTAGTTGCTCAGTCAGAAGCCTATTTGGTGAAATCTGAATCCCAAGAAATATCAGCAAGAAGTTAGCCAAATCTATTTCAGTCAGCCTGATCTAATACAAAAGTCTTGCGATGATTTGGCTTGTCAGCAAAATTTAAAACGGGTGCCTTGACATCTACAGTGAAAAGAAGACCCAAAAGGAGGTAAAGATGAAACTGTACAATACTCGGGAACAGAGGTCAAAAAGAGACCTAAAAGAAAAATTTTCCTGATTCTACATCAGGGAATCTCGTGGAGAAATTAACAAGCTTTCCAAGATCATGACCAAGAGCAAAGCTGTAAGTAACTTTATCAGGCCTGTCAGTCCTATTAGAATGACTCAACCAGGTCATGTTCATTACATGCTGTGGTTGAGTCATTGAAGATAAGAGGCTTTTGGGGCTGTGTACAAACAGAACTATCACATCTCGAGTTATCCTTGGGCCTGGAAATTATTCACACCCTTTGATCATTGAAGGTGTGTCAGGTGCTGGTATCCATTCGTTTGATTGAAAATATAATAAGAAACTTTAAAAAAATATATATGTTTGAACTATCATTTAGACACAGGCCATCAGCATGATGACTAACTGAGCCTATGGTCTATGGTAATGGAGGTTGTATTAAATAGAGCACCAGCAGACATTGTCAATTATACATTGTCTTCATAAGAAAGGAGTGGTAATGAGGTGACACAACCACCCTTCTTTTTATGCAGACGACATCATCTCCAGAGGAATTACCAACCGAGGAGTAAGAGACTGTCTTCTTCACAAGACAGACTTAAACCCCGTCAGATGTCAATTAAGTATTTTAAAGTCGCGAGAATTTTTTAAATAAGTTCATATTTGGTATTCTGCGTAGGTAAGTCACTCAATCCTTTGAAAGAAAGAGAAATTGTTGGTGTGATTTGCATGGCCCTGTCGTTAGGATTTTTGTTTTTCGCTCAGTTTGGATAGGTTCAGCTTTCGATGGGAAATGGGTTTTTTATACTTAATCCTTCAAAACCCATTGGTACAATGAAGCAAAAAGGTAATTTATTCCTATATTTACTATTGAAATTTTAAGGTATTGCAAAATTCTGTAGATCCTAATAGCTGTACACTATACCAAATGGAATCAATGACTAGCATTCTTGTTGCTTTTTTGTAAAAACTTCATTATCCAATTAAATTAGTATATGAAATGGAAGAATTAGACCTTTTTCATTATATTTCTGTCAAACTTTAATATACTTGTTTGGAACATTTAACAAACAATAAACACTGAAGCAAATTTTAAAACTGCTACGTGAACTTGGTTTCCTATTGGAGAAGTGTATACTGTCATACAACATTTTTAGAGATAAAGCAAACAAGACAAAAATAAAACTAACTTTGGAAATTTGTTACATGTGGATTTCTTGAGAAAAATGTTATTAAAGAAAATTTAAGTTCTTTCATCCTTCCTTCATTCTGACTCCCTTCATATTCTTGCGCTGTCAGACAGACCCTTACCACAGTGTTGGTAATAGCAAACTTCATGTTGAAGGCTATTTTCTTTTGTTTCGACTAGACTCACCACTCATTTTCATGCTCTTGTTATCTATGTTTGGCAGGATCTTCCAGCTGTTAAAGTATGAGAACTTGAATCTAAAGATAATCCTTTCATGTCCTTTATTTTCCTATTCTTCAGATCACTTGTGAACTTTTTGTGTATCGACCTCTCTCCTTTGATTCTTGTTCAGTTATTGAGACATTATCAGACTCCATTAATAAGGCACTGGAAAAGTTAAATAGTCATTTCACACAGAGCTTTTATGTTATGTTGTAAGATGTTACTGATAACAATGAATACTGCAACCAAATATCCGAGAACCTTCTTCATTCTTTCTGAAATCTGTTGCTTGTGGTATATCAAGTTCTCTTAAGCTATTATTAAATAAGTCTTAAGCTATTTTGACCTCCAATGAACTTTCCTTACGTTTTCCTTTAGTATTAGCAGTTGTATGTAGATTTAGATGTAGATATGGGTTGACTTTAGGAGCCTGCAGCTGTATATATTTTCAAAACTATTGTACCACAATATGAGCATGAAAAAAATCCATTGGAGTCTGCTTTCTGTAGGTGAAGCAGAAATGATGAAAATCTTTTAATACTTTTTCAATAAAAAAAATCCCTGTTTATGAGGCCGGTGGAAAATTTCTTAAGACGTGCTATGAAATACAATAAAAGTAAACGAAGAGTGTGGCAGGTGAAAAAAGGTAATTTTGTATGACATGGTTCTGTTTATTTTTATTGTCAAGTTCTTTGCCCGAGATAATGACTTGAAGTGGATAAAATTTATTATAAAGTTATCTTTCGCAAAAGGAGGTGTACAAAGATATTGTACATTAATTATTACAGCTAAGACCATTGCTGATTGCTTTAAACAGATAGTGCCAGTTGCGCAGACACAGTAAAGAAGACAACAGCACCGTGTCATTGAAAGTGCGTCGTTTTATTATTAAGGTTCCTTTTTCCACTAAAAGGCATGGCAAGAGAAAAATGTGTTTCATATCCTAATGTTAACCAACGACTGGATGAATTGTAGGCATTGGTACAAGTTGTGAGCAGAGATGGTGGATTGCCTAAAATAGTATGTGTATCCAAATAAGAGGCGAAGAAGGGGGAGGGGAGGACCTAAGTTTTTGTTGTACATTCATGTGTAAATTCGTGTTTTAAATTCTGAAACTATTTGCTGTCAGACTCAATAACGTATTAAAAATGTTAATCCTTTGGAATGTGCAATATAGCAAGCATTGCAAAGTCATTTGAGCTACTGCTGAATTGTTTATCTGTGTATTTTAGGCCATAAAATACAAAGGGCATCACCAGTAAGAAATTTTAGCTCTACTGAACTTTAGCAGCAAAACAATTTGCAAAAAATGAGTCCAGCACTGATGAAAGAAAACTAATGATAAAATATTTAAATTTTATTTTGACCCAACTCTTATCCCTTGTCTTCCTAACCCTCTTCTTTCTGCTGCTGTTCACAATTTCATACACTTGGGGGCCCTATGCGTTGTATGGTTTTTCATCATTAAAAAATAATTAAAATATATAGATGGAGAAGATTTGGAATTGTAGAAAAGTGGAAGATTTGTTTGTACTAAACTTTGTTTGAATAATTTTCGCAACTTCCCTGCCTTTCATATATGTTGGCATCATTTGATCTTGAAAGGAAAGTTTTCTTTCGATGGGAGGCTAGATCCTATATTCATCCTAGGGATAAGATGTCCAGTAATAGAGATCTAGATAAAGAGCAGCGTACTTAAGATAGAGAAATTGTTGAGAAAATGAACCTGTAAAGAACAAGCGTTGATAGTTCAACTAGTGGAGCATGCGGCCATGATGACCATAGGTAATGGTTCGAACCCAATTTTTGTGTAGACATATTTGTTACATTTTCAGTCCAACATCCTCTAACTTTATACTATATTATTTTCACAAGTTTCTCATTAGAATAGGTTTTAACAGTGGAAAACAACAATGGAAAAAACATATCCGGACCGCACATGTTTCTTCATCTCATGCATGAATATGGACATCACTTACAATTGATGTTGTGTACATCACTAAGCATTGATAGCTGTAAAATGTACAACAACGTGTAAGTAAGTCACGAAAATATTTTCGTTCAATACGATATTCCTTGTAATTCATGTATCTTCTTCTTCTTCTTTGACCTTCATCCGACGTTTGTCAGGTCGACCGCTCGACACCTTTTTCTCTACTTGACTCGGTCTTCCCAATCTTCTTCTCTCGCTCCCACTTCTTTCATGTCTCGTTCTATGACGTCCCTCAGTCTAAGCTTTTGTTGTCCTCTATTCCTCCTTCCTGTCACTGGTGCCTGCCATACTGCCTTCACAATGTTGTCATTTTCTCTCCTAATTACATGTCCATACCATCTTAACTTTGCTTCTCTTGCTTTCTCTTTTATTTCCCTTACCTTTAAAAATCTTCTTATGTAATTATTCATCCTGTGTTTATGCAAGAAAAGTCCGGCTAGCCACCTTAGCATTCTCATCTCTGTCGCTTTTAACGTTCTCTCCTCTCCCCTTTTCAAAGGTACGATTTCTAGGCCATATAGTCATACTGGTTGTAGCACTGATATTTGTCCTGAGTTCTATTGGCATTCTCGTGTCGCATTCTCGTGTTGCATTCTCGTGTTGCATATTTATGTATATTTGGCTCTATATTTTTAGTTATTTTGTTTAGCCTAATTTGTCTAAGAAACCAAGTTGTAAGAAACTATTAACGAGACACAAAAATTTTAATACTTTCAGTAATTGGATTTGTTTTAGAAATTTCTCCCGGAATTGGTTTTTAATGCTTGAAAACTTGAAAGGTTTTCTTAAACAAGAATTCNTGGCATTCTCGTGTCGCATTCTCGTTTTGCATTCTCGTGTTGCATATTTATGTATATTTGGCTCTATATTTTTAGTTATTTTGTTTAGCCTAATTTGTCTAAGAAACCAAGTTGTAAGAAACTATTAACGAGACACAAAAATTTTAATACTTTCAGTAATTGGATTTGTTTTAGAAATTTCTCCCGGAATTGGTTTTTAATGCTTGAAAACTTGAAAGGTTTTCTTAAACCAGAATTCCCCAAAATTATAAAATTAAGAAAGCAGAACTTTAAATGACATATACATGCTTCAAATGCCAACCGTAATTTTGATTAGGTTCTAATTAATCGAAAATACGAAAACGTAGAAATTGAAAAATCTAGATACGCACGGTATTAGAGGAAAGAAAATAGGGAACTTTATTGAAATTTGAAATTTGAAGACTGACTACAGACGGTGGGTTTCCAGGGTAAAATCTGACTTGCGCTGAACTGCCAAATGCAAAATCAGGGATCTGGAGGCATTGTCCCCCAAAACTTTCCTAGCCACTTCCTTTAGTTTTGAAGAAATGCCTTTCAACAAAGTGCTATTTTGGTCAAAATACATGTATCTTAATTTCAGATATAAGCCCCTTTATTCTTTTTAGGCCTTTCCGTAAATAAGGCAAACAGTGAAATAAAGTTTGATTCTGCGTATTGTCTCGAGCTTAATTATGAAATGTAAATGTCTTCTCACAAAACAACAATACATGATATGTGCTCTGGGAGTGTAAAGCGATGTCAGGATTGTTCATGACAAAACTGAATTGATGTTTATATCTGCTGGTAATATACAATCCAATACTTACAAGTTCAATTTCTTCTGCATTTCTAACGTTTTCTATTTGTAACGTTTTCTATTTCAAATAGTTCCTTTCTACAGGTTAAATTCTTTAGCTCATAAAAAATACTCAGCTCGCAGTCTGTGAATTCAATTTTTGACTTTCAGTGTGGCTTCAGTTTAGGCATAGTCCAGAATGAGGGAGTAATATTTTCGTTCATGATCCTCATTTTACTTCTTCTGGTTTGCACTTTTGTGTTGTTGTTGTTCTTTAGGTGAGAAACTACTTAATATTTTCAGGGTTCAAAATTCACATTTAATCTACATTTGATTTTTTTAGCATTTTAAAACTATTATACAATTTTATATTTTATAATATTTTATTTCGTATTGGAAAACAAAACTGTTTACTTGTTATGGAACGGAATTATTTGAAAGGTGCATGCCAAATACATGAACCCGGCAACCCCCTCACCAAATTCACAAGACCAATATTTTGAGTTTCGTGAGTAACTTGGCAGTAGCAGTTCTCTGCACTGATGTTGCCATTGATTTGTGTAATAACAAAGATCTTATCCCTCAAAGATGGCAATGCTTAAAATCATTGGTACTTTAGATCTCATTAGTACTCACTGGTGCTCCCTGCGAAAAAAGTTGATGGTCAATGGACAATTTCGACTGCTTTAAAACACACAAGTTGATTGAAAAATCGGACCCACTAGAGGTCCAAATACAACCAATTTTATGAAAATGATTTGATTTTCTGGACAAAACACTTCCTTTATTCTGTAATATGCTTTGTTGCTGGTATTTTTTTCAGGTCCTCATAATATCATTTACCGCTCTAACAATCCAAATGGTACATAAAAGAAGGGTAGATGAACTACTGCTATTGCCAAATATGTGGTAAAAAGAATAATAAGAAAAAACTAAGTCAACCTTTTCGATTTATACCAACAAAAAGGTTGCATTTAAAAATTTAGGGTTTAAAAATCCGACTGATGCTCAAGGGTAACTAACACTAGATTTAGCAACTCTGTACAGAAGTGAACGACTGGATATGAACAAAAGTGAACTGGATCTGACCTTGATTTTTGTGAAGAAAACAAAATGATAGTAAAATGCAATGTTTGCATTGTATTTTTAGGTTAAATTAAGGACTTTTTATGCACAAAGTATTGTTTAATCATAGTAGTTAAGCTTCTAACATGCCAAATTCACCCGATGGTTTAGAGAAAAAAGAGATTTGCAAGAAAGTAAGGGAAATTGCGGACAAATTCTTACAGAAATAATGCATCATTCTTGATACTACAAGGCATGAAAGTGAATTATTTGCCTGTAGTAATTCAGAAACGAGAACTGCAAGCAAAGAAGCAGCAGCGCTGCATATGCTAAACGGATAAAACTGATTCCCATCACGGTGTTGAAAATAATAAGAAATTTAGATTACAGAGAGGAAAGAAATTCGGAGTTGTTCTTTACAAACCTATTCTTCCTTCTAAAAATCAATTTGGTATGAGTAGGGCTTCTCTAATATGGGATTTAAAGTTTGAAAAGATCTTGGACTTGACTAGAGGTTGTAAAATCTTATACTTCAGTGTACAAGCACTGCTTTAAATCTTGAGACAACAGGTGTACCGCTTGGGTGTTGCAAAACATACTAGCTAAACCATTCAGATCTCACTGACCTGCTCTTTTTTTATAAGGCTAAGGTATGTTGTTGCACAATATATCCCTTGCAAATTCAAAACTGCTTCCAGATAAAAAGAGATTTGTTCACCCTCACATTATGGTTGCGTAGGCTTAAGAGTTAATAGGACAGCGATACAAGGAAACTCGTAGTCTCTGTGTAATGTATTTAGTACAGGATGAAATCCCGATTAACGTGGTCTATTTCCAGTTGTCTAAAAATGACATTGTTTTAGATGCTTAATTCTCATTGGTTCTCTTTTTTCAATATGCTGTTTTTTGAAAAACAGCCATCTGAATTTGTTCTATCATATAAGCTAAGGGCGATATGTTCCTAACTAAATCATATGTTTTTAGTTAAATGCGTTATAAAAATAGTTGCAAGTGATCTGGGTAAGAACGAATTGTCGATAAGAGCACTTGATAGTAATAATAATAATAATGATAATAATAATAATGATAACAATAATAATAATACTGATAATAATAATAATTTTTTTTTTTTTTAGTTTTAACGTCATTTCCCCCCAGCAATTGGGGCTCAGACGGTGCCCTTCAGAGGGACTTTAGATTTCTTTTCCTAAAATTTGTAAATTCTCCTCAACACTTCGGGAATNGCTTTTCCTTTTCGCAAAGTTCTAAATTCTCCTCGACAGCTCGTGGAATCGAACCCGGAACTCTTGGTTACTGTGCAGTTGCACTAACCATTAAGCCACGGCTCCTCATGATAATAATAATAATGATAATAAAAAATAATAATAATGATAATAATAATAATAATAATAATAATAAATAATAATAATAATAATAATAATAATAATAATAATAGACATTTATTCCAATCCAAGTAGGTGCACATATCTTTTTCTCTCATCATTAATTCAAAACCTTCGTCATTGATACTATTTCACAAGAATATCTTTTTTCAGCTTTATTATACTTGAGAACGTTTGGGTTTAATATTCACAAGAAATAGAGGTTTTTCCATACCGAAAACGAATACTTAACACATCCATTTTGAACAAACTAACCAAGAGAGATCAAAGGACAGCTGACAATACCAGTGCTTCTGATTTTTGTGAGGTGCAGAAGAAAACAAGTATTAAAAAATATTTTGTAACCTGAACTCGCAGATTTGAGCCTGATATTTATTTTCATTTTTTTTCTAACATTGTGCCAAATTTTACTCTCGACATCATTATAAACCATATTCTTGTGTGAAAATCTGTATAATGGTCGTTTCAGCAGAACATTTACAGCTTGATAAAATTCTCATTATAGTAAACTTTTTTTGCAAAATTTAGGAAAGTATTTTTTTCATTTTTACTATTTGTTCATTGCTTCATAGAGTTGGCTAGATAAAGAATTTTCTTCCAAAACTGCCTGAGTTACTACCGTAATTTCTAGATTGAGTTGTTTGATTGGTAACACAAGTTTTATATGATAAAATTTGAACTCTGAAAATCCTTTTGCATAACAGATTTAAAGAGTAAAACATGTTGTTACTTGTTAAAGTAAAATGGAGCTGCTTAATCATTAGAAAAGTGTCTAAAAAACCCATCTGTAGTTCCTTACAAGGTACCAAGGACAAGTTTTAATGTTAATGACGTGTCTTTTTGGCAATGCAGGGATGTGCTCCGGTTTTACAATTTTTGAAACACACGAAGATTGTAACCCTGCAAACAAATAAATCGTAGCAGTTTTCATTGACATTTGAACACTTATAATCGGACACTAGTTTTTATCTTGATAGTGCTTTCGTTAAAATGCTAGGCCTTCTTTGAGCCTTTGTCTTCAATGTTCGAACTAGATAGTGTGCTCTTCAGTTTATACCAATATTTTGATTTGCCTTCCTGATTGAAAGAACGCGTATCATATTCGTTGACGCCATCACCTTTAAGCAACAGGAGTCGTTACCGACACAATTGTCGTTTACTAACGCTGTTTGCTACACTTTGAAAAAAAGTAGTGTTCATTAGGCTTTTTGGATGCTTGCAAGCCGAAAGATAAAGTTTGAGAACCTACGATTCAAGTTAACGATATTGCTCTTGTCAGAAATGAACAGGTGAAAAATAATTTTGGAAATTAGCCCGAGTTTCGAAATTGCTGATAAAACACTTGGAGCTGCTTGAATTCATGTGGCAGGTGATAAAAAATGTCTTTAATCGATCACTTAAACATATGGTACCTTTAGAATTTAGAAAAATGTCTGCAGAGCAACAAAAGCCACCGCAGGAGCAATCAAGGTAGTATCCAACAACGTAGCATCCTCAACCTTAGCCAGCAGCAAAGCAAGTCGGAAGAGGAAATGAGACGACAATAGGTGAACTGATTAGACAAGATAAAAAACACATCTGTTATGAACATTATTTACTTTTGATTAGCATTAACTTATAATCCTGAGAACTGAACTTACTGTTTTCTTACCTTCCATATGTTTACTATAGTTTTGATCACATGTGATACAAAACTGGTGCAGAAACTGGTGTGTTGGAAAGATCTGGATTAATTGTGGAATCACTGGGGTCCAGCCCTTGCCTTGTTGATCAGATGACAGGCACGCCTCCTATTCACATGTTTTTCAGCTCATGAACCTGGAGTTCATTTTATTTTATAACTGATTAGTAATAAGAGTTGAATAATAATTAATCAAATGGAATGATGGTGACTTAAATGCAGTGTTATTTTTAGTTTATGTACAAAGGAGAAAATGTATGAAACGTTTTAATTGTCTGCTGCCCTTAAAAATACATCTTCGAAACCTACCTCAAGCTATTATTAATCTTTTAAGTCCCCTTTAAGTTAGATAGCTTTGTTAGCCAATTCAGTCGTAATTTTTAAAAGAATTTAATTCTGGAAATACCACTGTTTAAGTACTTTTTTAGCATGTGGTCACCAAAATATTTTCTGTCCCTGAGCAATTAAGATGCTAAACTACCAAACTCCTTACCGTGACTTCTTCAATCAGAATTTTAGCAATAGAATTAGTCATGTGATTGTGAAACCTTTTCCTCAAACACCTAAGTACAGTATTTCAGATTCAGTGCTGGAAACTCAAATAGACGAAAAAACGTCCCTTTTTCTTGTGTACTGTTTTATTCTGTTGTATATCAAAATTATTGTAACGACCACAAACTAAAAATATCCCTCAAATTATACTTCAACACAAATTTAAGAATCCGATTGTTATTTTCATGGCAAAAAATCCTTGCAGGTCAACTGTCAAGGCTTATTCCTTTATATAGAATTGACGGTTCTTTTAAAGAAGCAGAACTGCAAAATTATTCAAAGGAAAGCAAGGGTTGCTATAAGCTGCTTTTGAGTTAACAACATTAAAAAGTCAGAAAAGCTGCTTGAAACGGTTACCAGTGCCGCTAAACTGATATCTTTGTATACATTAGATCATTATACCAGCAAACCAAATCCTTTCCATATGTTCAATTCCCAGCAGTATAGCCACAGGGAGTTCTTAAGCTACCTTGTTATTAGGAGAGTTATAAGACCACAAAAGACAAAAGAAAAGGGTCATTATTTACCATATGCTTCTTGTTGGTAATTATTTTATTCAGCAGCATTTGAACATGCATCATGCATCGTAAAGAAAATTAGTTTTTTAGAGCTAGCTCAATCTTTACTGTTTTTTGAAGTCATTTATATCATATCTGACAAACGTATGTTGACATTTACCCTAATCTGATTTTCCTAATATTTGTACCTCATCATTGAAGAGACTAATAGCAGAGGTCAAAAAAAATAATGGGAGATCGTTGGATTGGAATGCTGAACTATATCGCAAATGACTTTACAGCTCTAAAAGTAGTGGTGATAGTCACCAGTGTATTGGCATCGACTTATTAATACTAAAAATTCTAAAATTTTATCGTTTGATAACTATCACCAGAAGTATGAAAACCAAAAGAACTCACATTATCTTACATATACTACAGGTGTTTAATAGCCACAAAAATGTACATGTATTTAAGTCCTAAATTTGAAGCTAATTTAGTGATAAAATGTTGCGTTTACATCACGTGGGTGAGTGTTCTGATGTATACGAGTGTAAAATCGAAAATTTGATGCAGCTAATGTCACAGGAAATATCATTGTGGGGGTAATTTCATGGTATTGTACTTATATTATACAGACTGAAAATACACAATATATTGTGGCACAGTGTTTTTTAAAATTCTCTACACAAGATTATGTTTTTAAGTGCCTTAACCATAATAGTTATAAAACATACTATTTTGATCAATATTCATTGTACTAATATAGAAAATAGTAATGATGCTGGAAGTTCATGCACAAGTTGCATTTTCTGACAACTTCTTTATCAACTCAAGCCCTTGTTAAGTGAAGAAGGTTTACTAAAATTTGTGGCTTTAGTTTTGTAGTATGAGCAACATTCCAACTGACTGTGAGAATATGTCATCAGTAATAGATCTATGAATATCATTTAAAATATAGAATATTGGACGTAGCATTTCTATTCGTGAACGTGGATTGTATGAATTTGCATCTTTGAGCATTTTTATAGCTTTCCTTTACTGCATGCTACAACTTTGGCTTCTAATTTTTAAATATCTCTGCAATAACAGAAAATGTTATCTTTTTTAAAAACCATGTCAAAAACTTTCCTTGTATTGTTATTACAGTGGTTTAAATTTTATTTAAACCACTGTAATTTTATTTAAACCACTGTAATTTCCTCTTGATACTCCACAGCAGTTCAGTCCCTTACCTTAAGATCTAGACTATTTCAAGCCATTAGTTTGTGTTCACTGTCACTGTTTATAGTTTGGTCTGTGTCACTGCTATTTATGTCATCCTTGCTTCATGCTGTCTCACTGAATCAGATGTATCTGATACTAATAAAAGAAATCGTGCCTTAGACTTCATTAAATGGATGTTTTGTTTCTTTGCTATCGGGATTGTGTTTACCCAGTAAAGACTAAGCTGTGCTTAATTTTTAATAATATACGCTTTCAAAAAAATGTGAAAAAAAATTTATACTACGGTTTCTTTGTGTGGCAAACTGATAGAAAAGCTAAGGTGTGGCAACGAAATACTTGCCACTCCAATCAATTCTCCGTACAAATTGTATTAATGTTCTCCCTAAGCCATCAACAACACTTTTGTCATGTAATGTCGCAAAACAATGCCAACACATTTCACAATTAAATTTTTGTTTCTAAAGAAAAAGTTTTGAGAAAAAACAAGCCTTTGTTTGAATTGGCCAATGAAAAAAATATTGATTCTTTCGAAATGGAAGTAGTTATCTCTAAGTAGCGAAAATATTTTAGGCATAAATGTGCATACTGCCAACTTAATATTATCTACATAACACTGTAACAAAGAAGCTTAAATTTTAGTAATAATAATAAGAACATGATGTTCAGATAAATTTGATAGTGCTGATTTTAAATCTGAAAACAGTTTTATTCTATCACACCAACTATTTACTATTTTTACAATACAGACAAAAGTGATGAAAGGTTTAGTAAGTTTTCCCTTTAAATAAGTACAGATAATTCTTTTATCTGTACTTGTTTTGCAAAGCGACATTATTTTTACGTTTTGGTTGATTTAAAATATCATAAAGTTGCGATAATTCTTCGTTACTGTCAATTCCAGAAATGATGCAGAGTTGCTTGCGCGCTTGTAAGAGTTTTATATGTCGCTTTGCAAAATCCCCCTAAAATCTGTCATCATGCTTGGACTGGGCTTGTCTTCTATCTATTCTGCAAAAGTTTTATATATGTAAAACTTTTGAAGAATATATGACGACGAAGATGATTATGATCATCATCATGGTGTTGGAATTCTTTTCTTTGTTCGTCATTCATATCACCCATGTTTCAAGGGCAAATGTCAAGATGAGAGCACAAGAAAATGCATTTCCATCGACATCCCGTCCCCAGTTCGTCAAATCTTTTCAATAATGTACCGATGATTTCAGAATGATTTTATTCCTTTGACTGCTAGGGAAAAAGAGTAATTAACAAGTTACGAAGTGGAAATATATTTGGGAAGGGGACTCGAAAGGGAATATTCAGTTTGTGAATGATCAATGAACGCTATTGCGAAATGAAAAAGGAAGTTTATTTATGCTTTATAGGTCATGAAAAAGCTTTTGATAGGTTTTTAAAAGCCACTGATGGAAATGGTGAACGATTGATTGAGAACTTTTACTGGACACAAAAAGCATACATACGATTAGAAGAGAAAATGTCAGATGAAGTCAAGGTCAGGCGAGGATTTAAAGAAGGGTGTGTACCCTCAGTGTGTCTCTTTAACTTATACACAGAGATGATATTCAGACAGACTGTCGACTACAAAGGAATCACAACAGGAAGCTTTGGCATGAACAAACTAAGAAATCCAGACGATACGGAATTAACTGCAGACACAATGGGAGATTTTTAAGCTTTAATGAGTAAAGTAAATGAGAGTTTGGAAACGTTTGGAAAGATTTATATGCCAAAAAGACAAAAATAATGGTTATACGTAAGACAGCCAATAATAAACAAGCTTAATTCAGCATAGAAGGTACAGTAATAGAACAGGCATTAAAATTTATATATCTAGGGCACCTGGTAACAGAGGATGGTAAATGTATGAAGAAATAAGAAGCCGCATACGTATAGCAAAGGTAATATTCTCCAAAATGGAGAAAATACAAATACCATGAACCATATTAATATTAAGGCATTAGAAAACGTTTTCTTCAGTATTATATGTGGTAATTCGTAACATTAACATATCGGGCAGAAACATGGTCAGTATCAAAACACATTAATAGAAGACTGAAATTATTCGAAATGTGGTGCTACCGGAGAATGACGAGAATTGCATGGGGAAGGAAAGTTACAAAACAAGAAAATTTCCTGCAGAATTAACAAAATAAAGAACTTTATAAGGACATTCAAATGAGGAAACTGAAGTATTCTGGAGACCTTGTAAGGTAGAAGACCATACAGCATACGTTGCTGGAAGGAAAAGTGAAGGGCAGAAAAGGAAGTGGAAGGCCCAGGGCAACCAGGTGTAACAACATCAACCAGTGGTCAGGTCTGAAATATGCAGAGGCAACAAGAGCGGTATTTCATCCTGATGAGTGGAGAATCGTTGCATCCAGCCCTCGATTCAAGGATGGAACAAATAAATGAATGAATGGGCGCCAGAGAAATTGTTACCTTTATTTGTAAATGCATTCCAGATTGCAATTTCAAAGCTACTGATTGTTTTTCATCAACAATCACTTTGCATATCCCCTGTTCAAAGAAAATTGCTGCTTTTGGCTTTGGTTCACTCTTCTTTTCCAAATTTCTTTTAAAAGACTAAAATTCATCCCTATTCTTATCCGCCTTATTCAGCTTTGAAGGTTGTCATCAAACCAAGTTTAATGTAAAGTGGAAGAAGAAACACTTTCTACCCACTAGTGTCAAATGCTGGACATTACTTTTACTAATAGTGTAAACATTCTTTTCATTCCATTTCTTAGTAGTGTAATGACTTGCATAAAACGACTATTCCAAAAGCATACGAAGCACGTATGTTTTGTACATCCCAATTTTTGTCGAATTACCCAAAGTATTGCTGTTAATCCCTACAAATATTCCAATTATATTCAGAGTATTTGAAAAGTTTAATAAGAAGAGTTATTGAGACATACGTGTCCTTCTGGCCCATTGGATATGCTACAGTCAGAGGTTTTTCATTACTATTATGCAGCAGCAATGCTTTTAACCTGGTTTTATTTGTATCAATGAATAGTTGCTATTTGGAAGGTATATGCTGACATCCTGGAGCTAAGTATAGACCATTTATGTCCATACAGAAGATAATATGATCTGCTAATCAAAAAAAGGAAATAAATATTAATGCCTTTTCCGATAGAGATATATCTTGGTTCCACTCTGTAATAAGTTCCATTGTTGTACTTTTGAATCTAAAAGCTGATCCTCCTCTTTACTCAGACCCAGATTCCTAATCAGGTCATTAAATTCCTCTTGACATATTAAATGAGGTCAAGCATCTATATTAGGCTAGAATGTGCAATCAAAACTGATACCAATTTTATCAGTTTCACCAAACAAAAGAAAGGTCCATACTTCAAATAGTTTTGTCAAACTTCTTCTTGTTGTTGTTTTTCTAGGATTAGACATCGTCCTTTCAGTGGGAGGATCAATTTGGAGCTGCTTTGTTGGATTCCGCCAGATCGACAAGCGTACAGTTTGGGGCTGTGTTACAAGTGAGCAGATGGTCAGTTGTCTGAATGACTCTACATGGGCATCGATCTGTTCTTCAGAACCCCAATTTTTCACGTGAAGCCATACATCCACCATGGCCAACCCTGAGCCGATTCAGCGTCTTTCAGACCGGTACCGGCTCCCCCTCCCCCTCCCATTTGTTCATTTGGCACTATGCTTCGGTCAATCCACGCGTACCCTCGCTCGCCATGCTGGTTCATTTAGTGCCGTGCCTAATTTTGTAGGGTGAGCAGACCTACTCCATGATTGACAGGCATATTCTGTGCTGAAAAAACATAGAGCAAGTGCAGTTGAGCATAGCGTTAGGGGGACTGTACCCCACTTGCTGTTGGCGAGTTTCCTCAACAGGTTCGTTCTAGTGCTGACCTTCGATTTAAAATTGGGTTCATAAAGGAGAGTGTTCAGCCAAGGTGACCCCCTTGTATGTTGGGTTTGGATGGAATTCAAGGAGCTCTCCGTTCCAATAAACTTCACGTTTTCACTTTGCCTCAGCATTCTTGAGATGGGAGCAACAGATCTGTGTCTCAGAGGAGTTTGGTTTAAGCAGGTTGTCATGGTAGTATTCTGACATACTTTGAAGAGAGGTTTCCAAGCTTTACTTAGTTTGGGTAAAGCTTGCCTGTTGTGTGGTTAGGTAGAGATAGTCAGCATAAATGAAGCGCTCACAGCCAAGATACCTTTGCTGATCGTTGGTGTAAACATTGAAAAAAGAGGGTGCAAGGACGCTGCCTTGGAGAAACCATTTTTCTACTTGAGCCACCGACTTTTCCTGTCTTGTAAGGACACTGAATCTGCGGTTAGTCAGAAGGCTTTGATTCACTCGACACAGCTGATAGTCTGAGGCCATGTTGTAGAGCCTGGATATCATTCGTGGATGCTGGATCATACGCAGCCGTTAGTTCGACTAAGGCTGCACCTGTGATCAGCCTGTGCTGGTAGCCATCCTCGATGTGTTGGATCAACCTCAGCACTTGTTGGACGAAACCTGCTTCGTGAATTGCTAGGTTTTCCTCACTAATGCCATTGATCCACTTTAGAATAATCCGTTCAAATAGCTTGCATCATATACAGAGCAATGATATTGGTCTGTAGGTCATGAGAGATGATGGAACTTTCCCTGGTTTAGGAATGGCAATTACTTTGGCCTCCCTCCACATCTTGGGGATCTTCAGCGTTCTCAGACAGTTGTTCATCATTTCCGAGAGCCACAATAAGCCTATATTACCTAGGTTGATTAGCATCCCATTGAGAACATCATCTGGTCCTGCTGCTTTGCTCTATTTTAGGTCTTGAAGGTCACTCACAAACTCTTCCATATCCAATGGTCGAGTGGTGAAGGACAGATTTTGGTCATTTTCAGGTAAAAGTATGGATCGGTGCAGACCGGTTGGACTACATCTGTGTTTGCTTTCTATCATTAGTCCCTAATTGTTTACCAATCTGGTTCGGCGGCACATCTGTCACTGTTGATGGTGTTGTGTTTTCATCATTCAAGCGTTTGATCGTGGTCCATGCTTTTTTACTGCTGTTGTTCACGTTGGTGCTTTAGATGAGCTCTCGCCAGTTCTACCTCCTTTCCTCTGAGATTGATTTCAAGAGAGGTTCTTCGAGCTCTATGGTCCTTTCTGAGAAAGGGTCTTTCTCAAACATCTCGTATTCAACGAGAAATTTCGATTAATCTTTGTTATGTATCCATTTCTGCACCCTCTTGGGATATGCGCTTGGGCAGCTTGTTTGACTGAATTCACAAAAACGTGGTAGTTATCCGACGTCGGTTCCAATTTGTCTAGATGTTCGTTATGTATTTTAGTAAAATCGCTCATGTTGGCCTTTTTCAGATTAAAAGGTCGCTAGGGAGGATGCTTTGAGGGTTTAACCATCACATTAACAATAATAGCGATCGGTCGATGTTGAGGTCGCGGAACAGGGTTTAGGACTTGCTTCTCACATAAATGTGAGATGGCACTGTCCAGAATACCAAGGTCAGGATTGTAGCTTCTTTTCCAGAGAGTGCTCTTAAAGGATTTTGAGGGTTTCTCGTCATGAATAAGAAACATGTTGGTTGCAGTCATGCACTGTTCCATAAGTTTACCATCTGCATCGGTCTCGTTGTATCCCCATAATATACTATTGGAGTTGAAACCTCCCATCACTGTCCAGTGCGATCTCCTGTTTGCTTCAAAGATGTTATAGCTAAAGAACGCACTGTTCGTTGGTTTGTAAAGAGAAGTGATAACAATACATTCGATGCATACGGATACGTACTCGATATTCTCAGGAGCAGTACTGGTGTCGATATTTTCTATCGTCAAAACTGATTTACAGAAAACAGTAGAGCCATACTTCTCGTGAGGATTTTCGGCTATTAGTTTTCGATGGTTGGCCGCCTCCTTGTTTGCTTGAGATGGATCTCCTAGAAACAAATGATGTAATATTTATTATGTTTCTTCACATTTCATATTTTTTGTCAAACCATAAGTATTGATTGTATTGGGAACTGTAAATTATCTCCATGGTTGTATCCCCACTTTTTTCCAAAGGTTATACAATCACAAAGTAACAGGTAAAATAACAGCAATCCATAAGATGCCCTTTTTAAAAAGCTGTCCTTGCCCTCCCCCAACTGCTTCCGACATCCTTGAATGAGTTGCATAACGATAGGTACCGGAAAAGGAATGTCTTAATCAATAATATGAAGCTGAAGGCTAGAGCTCCAATCATCAGCGAGTTCCTTAGTAATAATTGGGGGTAATTTTTTATAGCTGCCATGTTGAACGGAAGGAAAAGCTACTGCTAAGAGGGTCTGCACAAAACAACAGAAATTAGTAAATTTTACCCCAGGAAGAAAAATCATTTTTCTTAGCGGAAAACTATGTTTTTAGTGGTACAAGACTGCTTCTGTTCCCACTTGCTTTGGAAAATAGGTTGCGACAAACTCGGGCCTAGATCTGGATTTGTTTCAGGACAATAGGACATCTAGTGTCTGGAACAGAATCATAGAAACTATTTCTTCGATTTGTAAGTATGAATAATTCGTCTTTCTTTAATTTAGTAAGTTGATATTTAGCTGGAGTAAATCATTGTTTTTTAATTCGATTTAACAATTCGAATTGCATCAAACAAATCTCCTTTTTTCCTTTAGGCCTAGTGAAATACTTCATGTCTTGCATTCTGTTGGTAACTTTTCAGGTTTCACTTTTCACTTTTTGTTTGAAAGATTGTCTGAGCGAGTACCCCCCGCCCCTCTCCCAATTGTCTGATCAGGAGGAATTCCAGCTGTAAAAATCAGTTGTCAATTTCTTGTTCTCTCTTTTTTAATTGATTTTGGCGACGCTAAAGTTATAATGGAAGATTGTATTTGTCAAACGCAGATGGTTAAGGAGAAATTGTTTTTGAGGTAGAGGGGAAAGGCAAATTCAGCACAGTTACCCCCAACATAAAATCACATTACCCGTAACAGTGGTTACGGGTGAATTTGAAGTAGTATAAAGCTTGTTAAGCTTCGTATGGATTGGTTTAAAGCTGACCTGAATTACAAAATGAGATTAAACTGTGTAAAAAGGTGCAAAAGGAGGAACAAAACTTATGCACATTTGAAAAGCACAATTATTCAAAATGTGAAACTATAGGGGAAACAAGCAAATAATGCAAACTGGTATGTAACTAATTTCGTATTCTGTTTCATTGGATTTAATAGCCGTTTAAGATGGCCAGTAAATTGCAAATTTGTCTTATTTCGAAAGTTTGAGTTGGAGAATTAGCCTTCAACTTCAAAGTGTATGGGCACAATCATTTGAAAGATGATTCACAAAAACGATCTGGTGAAGAAAGTATCCCAGATAGCTCTGTTGATAGAGCAGATAGCCCTACCTGCCACATGCACTGGTTTCAGTACAATAAGATGTAATTGGTTTATACTTAGTTGTTTTTCAAATTTGAATACCTCCCCCATACAATTATTTTTGCAATAGAGAGATAGGTAAATGAATTAATAATAAATGAGAATGGTGGATAAAGCAAATCAGCAGCTGATCATTCCCTTACCAATAACCAATAAACTCTTTTGAAGCTATTATTATGACTTCCGTAGTACTGTTGCGAGCATTGGTAACTTCATTTCGTGTTATTTTACGTTAGCCCTTCTTTTAAATCTCAGATAAGACATGTAATCTAGATTCACCTCATGCGGATAATGTATCACTATCGCCCTGTTGGCGTCAGTACAGCATTCCTAAAATTGCATAGGATATGAAACCTCAATTACTACAATTGTAATTGCATAAACAAACAAGACACCATTAACCACAGGTGTTTGCAATTGTTGCTACTATGTAATCAATGTGTTATAAAACAGTAACTGTTCGATGTGAAATACGTATTTCAATAAAAAATAAGTAAGAAAAGAAACTTTACTATTATTTGCGTGTCCATTGTCAATTAAATTTCAATTTGTGAAGGACTATTGCATAGTTTGTATTTCTAATATGTGGACAGTGACTAGAGTGTAGCTCCTTCCCTTCACCAATATGAATGTACACCTTTGACTAAGTGTTAGCACAATCTAAGTTCCCCTTGCATGAAAAATGGTAAAGCTGTAGTCCTACCGGTCAACCCTACTATATACCTGTCACATTTTTCTGACACGAGTTACCTCAGGCTTCCCTGTTTGCCTACTCGGCTGGAGTGCTAGCAAAACGCCCACAACCTGTTCTTTTCTAGCAAACCACCTCTTCATCATGAAAGACTTTAACTGTAAACTAGTTCAACTACACAATGCCCTCCCCTCAGCATTCGGCAAACATATCTCAAGTATTGCAAACGCCAGAAGAGAACTCCTTGCACAGTTCCGTGTGAAAATTTTTCTGGTAGCTACCAACACCATGCTGCAAAAGAAAAAGCTCTTCACTTAAACCTCACCAGATGGCACGATTGGAAATGAAATAGACTTCATCCTCTCGCGAAAACTATTTGTAAGACTAACTGTTCTTGACAGCTCCGCACTAAATACTCCTTACATATCAGACCATCGCATGATACCCACAAAATCAGATCAAGTTTCTCCTGACCGCAAAGGAAAAAATTCTATTTCAAAACTTGACATTGAACAACTCAAAAACCCAGATGAAAATGCACGTTTCCAGGTGACCTTGCAGAACGCTTACCAACTCCTTGCTAGTTTAATTGCAACCCGGAACTAAAGCAGACTTGTATGTGTTTCTTCCTACGAGACAAGCTGCTTCCAACCTGGAAGAGAGATCAACGAACAAACATTAGTCCTAGAACAAGTAATTGACAAGCTCATTGAATTTGACAATTCTGTACATACCACATTCATTGACTTTACGAAAGCCTTTGATAGTGTTAAACTTCCCTGCCTGTGGAGCCTTCTAAAAAAACATCAATCACCAAAAAATACGTCAACTTTCTGAAGCAGTCATATTAATACTCAAAAGCAAATATCAAAACAAATGTTTGGAACGTCACGTTAGGTTGATACTCTAAAAAGTTAAACAAGCCGATATTCTATCTGATATCCTACTCTGCATCGTCATTACAACATTTGTGCTTGTTGTTGAATGCATTAAAAGAAAATTCAATAAAATAACTGCTGTGACCTCCAACCTCCCCTTGTCACCACCAACGCCACCTACGAACTGTATCAGACAGTCCCGTAGCGGTAGTAATAACAGATTAATACTACTAACTACTGGTACATCGGTAATGTACAATAAACCAACTGAACCAACCCTGTTCGTTCACAGTAAAACAACTAGTTACGTACGCAGTAGTACACTAGTTAAACGCACACAGAAGTACTAATAAACTAGTTATCATACACAGTTGTACAAATAATCAAGTAGAACAANCCACCAACGCCACCTACGAACTGTACCAGACAGTCCCGTAGCGGTAGTAATAACAGATTAATACTACTAACTACTGGTACATCGGTAATGTACAATAAACCAACTGAACGAACCCTGTTCGTTCACAGTAAAACAACTAGTTACGTACGCAGTAGTACACTAGTTAAACGCACACAGAAGTACTAATACACTAGTTATCATACACAGTTGTACAAATAATCAAGTAGAACAAAATACTTCCCTTAACTCCACTGGAAAGCACGTCTTCCCAACACCAGGGCGTGTAGACGTCTGTTTGATTCCCGCCACAACGATACACGCCTGCGCATATACCATCAAGATGGCGGCAATGCCACATCAAGATGGCAGCTCACGGAGAATCTCACAACAGTGCTTTAATCTGAAAATGAATGTCAACATGACTTCTCGATTGTTGGCCATATTTCTTCAAGTCTGAGCTATACAGACGACATCGCTGTCATAAATAAATCCCGTCACCAACTACAAACATTCCTTAAAGCTCTAACCAAATATGCAACCAAGGCGGCTTGAAAATTAATTTCTCCGAAATCAAGTGCATGACACCCGACAAGATTAACACAAACCTTCATCTTACCATTGCCAACTCTTAAGTGACTGAATTTATTTATTTAGGTCATAAACTTTTCTCGAAAAATGACGGACTGATCGCCTTTCAACATCGCATCGTCCAAGGCTGGGCGGCTTTTAATAATAAAGCAGCAATAACATGAAAAAGAATATCATATCACCTAAAAAGGAAGATCTTTAACACCTACATGATATCTATCATACTCCGTGGATTAGAATGTGTTAACTGGACCTTAAAATCCTTGAAAAAACTAATCGTTTTCCAAAGTTGTATGATGAGACTCATGGCAAACAAAACTCTGATAATACGCGTATTGAAGACCTTAATGACATAGAGCACTTCCATCACATCCACAATTACGTCCAACGTCCTGGGGTTCCACGGTCACGGCCAGACGCTTTACTCAAGGTATAAGCAAAATATGCCTAGTAGAAATAATAGAGGAAAGAAGCAGCTGAATTCAACCAAAGCGTTGTTGTTGGACTAAACGAAACCTAATGTCGCTGAATACTGCTGTCAAAGACTGAAATTTATGGAGACAACTATCTTTTGTTGATGCGCGCGGAGAAGGCGAATGGCGATGGGTTCTGAACAAGGGACAATACTAACAAAATTGCACAATGGGGACGATAATATAGGTTCTGGTCAAATTTTCCTTCTCGTTGCCGGATAGAAGAATACTGAATTGTATCTATTTATATGGGGGGAAAAATTCTGACGAAGTTGAGATCGGATTAAATATCGCATGCAGGGTAGGGAAATCAAAAGTTGCTATAAACTAATTAGGTAAATCGGGGGCGAATATTACCGAAATTTACATTCTACCATCATATTTTCTAGATACTATATCGATACACTGATTCTATAATAGCCCTAAACTAACACCATATTAACACTACAATGACAATAAATTGTACATAGTACTACATTAAGACTACAATAACACTGTATTGATACTGCATTGGTACTAGGTTGAGAATGTATTGAAATAACATTGATAACATGTTGACAAAACTTCGTAACACAAACACTACAATGACACCATGTTGACATAGTGTCATGACATCGATAACACTGGGGAAGAATTTTCAATTTTTTTTCAAAAGTAATGAAGTTTCTTGATTGATTCCTACTAAATCTGGTGTGCTGAGTTCGAAAATGACAATCATTTTCTTCCTATACGTCCAGATCTTTTTCTATGAATATTGGCCAAAACCAGATTTTCATGTTTTTCACATTTACTCATCAGTGTTTGCATTCATGAATTATCGGCTTTGATTGGCATATTTTGTGACTGCATTCGAATATAATAAAAACAAAACATTCAAAGGATAGCAGAGACCCAGCGTTCTTGAACAAACAAAGTGATGTATAGTGTGTCTAGACCAGCTGGAAGCGATATAGAAGCCAAGCACATGTGTAAACAATATGCAAAAATTGTAACAATAAGATAAGGAAACAAAGGCCATTTCTTGAATAGCTCACTAATATTATGATGTTATAGAAACCATTTAATGACAATAATCTTTATGGTCTGAATCAGTTTGTTATCCATAAGAGCACCATACACAACCCAAACCTTGGATATTCAGCTACCAGTTTCTCAAGGTAAGAATACGCTTAGCTTAACTTTTGTATGATTCCTTGTATAATGGTAGCGAATTCTATTACTAATCATCTACTAAGCTATACAATACTGAACAATAAAACTGGTTACGTGTATGATTATTCCGTACAAAATTTTATGCACAGCAAAATATACTTATAGAGAAATTTAAAAGTATACAAGAGCAGGCCTATGAGTAGTAACCTGACTTAGGAAGTTTTTCTTTTTCAGTCTACACATGGCTGCTGCTCACAGACCCAAGTGCCTAAACGATCCAGAATCGTTCTGTTATGTGTGTGGAAGCTACACATTCCTTCAGCGTCGATTAGATATCAACAGCTTCGTTAAACAAGCATATTTTGTTTACTTTGAACTAAGATTAAGCGACCAAGACAACTCATGGGTTCCACACAAGATTTACAGGACTTGTTATGAAAAGCTTAGGCAATGGAGCAAAGGGAAAAAAAGTAAACATGCCATTTGCAATTCCAATGATTTGGAGAGAACCGAAGGATCACAGTTCCGATTGCTACTTTTGCACAGTCAAAACAAGTGGTTACGGCAAAAAAAGTAAACACAAAATTATTTATCCAAGTCTTGAATCTGTAATCCGTCCACTACCACATTCAGACGATCTACCGATCCCTGTTTTTAGAGAGTTTGAGTCAGAAGTTGAATCTCAACCAACAAGTAACTCAGATTCAGGTAGCTCAGAGGTAGTATTCAATTGCAGCCCAAAGCAATTTAGTCAAGCAGATGTTAATGATCTTGCAAGAGACTTGAATCTCTCTAAAAAGGCACCTGAGTTATTAGCTTCTAGGCTCGGAGAGAGGCATCTACTTCGCTATGAGGTTCGCATTTCACATTTCCGCACGAGAGAAGCAGAGTTTCTCAAGTATTTCAGCTCAGAACGAGGATTTGTTCTTGGCAATGACGTTCAAGGTCTATTAATTCACCTGGGTCTCGAAGAGTATAATACAAGTGACTGGCGATTGTTTATTGACAGTTCAAAATATAGTCTAAAATGTGTTCTACTCCATAACACAAACAAGTATGGAGCTGTTCCTCTTGGTCACTCAATCCTGCTTAAAGAGACGTATTTATTTATTTATTTATTTATTTATTTATTTATTTATTTATTTACGAATATTTATACAGGATAAAAGCTTCAGTTATTTAAATATTTACATAAATACTGTTATCAATGTTTGTCCTGTAGAATATAATAAAAGATATAATAAGAACTGATTAAAAGCTATATAAAATTAAAAGCCTTGAAATTTCAATCAAGAGTATGAAGACAGTAATGGAGCTTCTCAACTATCAACTTCATGAATGGATCATATGCGTTGACCTAAAATTGGTAAACCTACTTCTCGGCCAGCAAAGGGGATTCACCAAATACCCCAGTTTTCTTTGCATGTGGGACAGCAGAGATCGACAAAACATTGGTCAAAGAAAGACTGGCCAGAGCGCAAAACTTTGACGAGTGGTGATCCAAATGTTGTGAACCAGCCGATCGTATCCAGAGAGAAGATAACTTTTCCACCATTACACATAAAGCTAGGAATCATGAATCAATTTGTTAGGTCTTTCGACGAGCCCCTGCTTCAATCACATAAGAGAAGTACTTCCTGCAGTAAGCTACGAAAAGGTTCGAGCAGGAATATTTAATGGACCTCAAATTCGCCAGTTGGTTCGCGATGAAAGTATGATGGGAAAAATGAATGCCACAGAGAAAGAAGCCTGGATTGCATTCAAGGATGTTGTGTATTCTTAGGAAATGAAAGGGTTGAAGTCTACAAGAACATTGTTTCGAGACTGCTTAAATCCTTCGAGAAGCAAGGATGTAAAATGAGTATAAAGCTACACTTCCTATTTAGTGATCTCGATCAGTTTCCAGAAAACCTGGGTGATGTGAGCGATGAGCGAGGACAGAGATTTCACCAAGACCTTCGTGATATTGAGGAGAAATCTCAAGGACGGTGGGACTCGCACATGCTAGCAGATTACCGTTGGAGCATCAAAAAGGACCTGCCTCAGAAAAAACACTTTCGAAAGAGCTATAAGCGACGTTTGTTACCAGCATAAAGTGCAATGTATACTACTTTCTAGTGCCATGACACTGACATTGATTTGAACAAGTTCATGACTAGTTTTTTTTTCTCCAATTTTTCATAATTAATCTCTTAATTAATTTGGTTTATTTCAATTCTTCTTGTCTGCACTGTCTTTTATGAGCGTTTGTTTTGCTGTAATTCTGTTTTTGCACACTAAGAGCTATATTGTTTTGATAACTTTTGTAGCTGAATTTTCATGAAAAATCACATTTTTCCTGTCTGGTGGTATGTTGTACAGCAAAATCTGGACGTGTAGTGCAAAAAGTAAGGCCATATTTGGAATCAGCGCATCAGATTTAGTCAATAAATGTGTAAATATNTTAATGGACCTCAAATTCGCCAGTTGGTTCGCGATGAAAGTATGATGGGAAAAATGAATGCCACAGAGAAAGAAGCCTGGATTGCATTCAAGGATGTTGTGTATTCTTAGGAAATGAAAGGGTTGAAGTCTACAAGAACATTGTTTCGAGACTGCTTAAATCCTTCGAGAAGCAAGGATGTAAAATGAGTATAAAGCTACACTTCCTATTTAGTGATCTCGATCAGTTTCCAGAAAACCTGGGTGATGTGAGCGATGAGCGAGGAGAGAGATTTCACCAAGACCTTCGTGATATTGAGGAGAAATCTCAAGGACGGTGGGACTCGCACATGCTAGCTGATTACCGTTGGAGCATCAAAAAGGACCTGCCTCAGAAAAAACACTTTCGAAAGAGCTATAAGCGACGTTTGTTACCAGCATAAAGTGCAATGTATACTACTTTCTAGTGCCATGACACTGACATTGATTTGAACAAGTTCATGACTAGTTTTTTTTTCTCCAATTTTTCATAATTAATCTCTTAATTAATTTGGTTTATTTCAATTCTTCTTGTCTGCACTGTCTTTTATGAGCGTTTGTTTTGCTGTAATTCTGTTTTTGCACACTAAGAGCTATATTGTTTTGATAACTTTTGTAGCTGAATTTTCATGAAAAATCACATTTTTCCTGTCTGGTGGTATGTTGTACAGCAAAATCTGGACGTGTAGTGCAAAAAGTAAGGCCATATTTGGAATCAGCGCATCAGATTTAGTCAATAAATGTGTAAATATCTCATTACTTAAGATCTTTGTTCCCCAGTGTAATAGATTACTACTACACTAACACCAGACTTAACACTTATTCCACATTGGTACTACATTATAACAGTGAGCCCATATCATGGTTCCTGCTTTATTAAAGTTGATATTGTCTTTATAAAATTTATACTGCATTGGTACTGTATAAAGTAGGTAAAGTGTCCGTTCCCACCTAGTACTTGAGTTAAGTTGTATGCCTGAAGAACATTACGAGTACTATTGCCAGATTACCCTAACTCCGGGAATAATCGAAATTGGAATGGAATTACAACTTTTAAGATATTTTGAACATGTGATGCACGCCATTTCCTTGAATATTTTGTACCGCAACATATTCTGACGGTGGAATAACTGGCACATAAATAAAATACTGGTGGTACAATTTCACCTTAACATTCTGCACCAGAGAAACGGAAAAGCTTATATAAAACGGCAAAAAAGGGTCTGCTGCAGGGTTTATCGTTATAGCAGAACAATAAAACCACAAAACTGAACATTTTTTTCAAAATCGTCACTTTTAATCATAGGAGCACACGCATCTGTAGTAGGGGACGGAACATCTGCCTAAACAAGCGTCGTTTGTTTCAGCCCGATTTAGTAATGTTAAAACCTGCAAATGAAGATGTATGATACAAAAGAATACGACACTACGTTAAACATATTTTTTGCTTTAATTCAATATAGCATGAAATGACCGAGCGGTGTTGCTTATAAATTTATCTTACTACGATGGTTCCGCAGTATTAGGTGGAGATTTGTGTGTTGTGGTATTATGCATTACGATGCAGAAAGTAATGTCTTAGTAAATTAAGTCAAAATAAAAGTACGAAGTATATCACATTACGCCATGACCTGAGAAGTCTCTTACAGAATAGAGTTACTGACTACATCATAAAATGATGTCGCAAGACTTCATGCAACTGTCGACGTGTGCAACAAAATTTTGCTTTCTCTCGATAAATCTCTACTTTTTCATCTTCCCTTACGGATAACGTCGATTAATTAATTATACTTGTGTTTGTCCAAACAAAGCTGCAGTGATTTTGCAAGTATAAAAAGAGGTTTTCTATCCGGTTATTCATTTATATTCCCATGTTAGCAATGTGGTTTGGTTGTTTTCACAAAACCCATGGCAAGCGTCAAAAGATATATCTTAAACTAAAACTATGAAAATTTATGCAACGAAAACAAGAAAATTTGCTGAGAGGAAAACAAAGCTTTACACGACATTCTTACGACAGCTTACAACAGGTCGTGGATTCGTGTTTCCGCGCTGGCTTCCCAATTGTTATAGCCACCTCGAGGTCTGCCAAAGTGTACTTCATTCTACCATTACTTCAAAGCTTATACCACTATCATATGCACATAAATCTGTTAAGGTATATATATCTGCATGTAAATCGATATGTAAACACTAATTTATCTGCTAGGAAGAATAGGATCAGAGTGTCGCTTGATCCTATTAGTCCTCAAGTAGTCAAATACAACTCTTGTATTGCCTTCTTTCAGGACCATACCTGTGCGGCTACAGCATTGTTACAGCAGTCCAAAGCAGATGCAAAGTGTAAACTCGGTTTCTTCTATGGTTTGTTTTTTAAACTTTGCATACTGATTCTGGTTTAGAAGAGCACATTATGTATTTTATAGTACAGTTATTGATATAGCAAGGTATAACAAAATACAAATAAAGGCAATGTTAGCGGGATCATGACAGCCCTCAAGTGATAACAACCACGTTGAAGGAAAAGTTGTATTGTCCCTTGTTTATGATAAAACTAAAAATTATCGGATAAGATATTTATCTCAATTACTACAATACAGTGCGGTATGAAGTGGTATGGTAAAGTACAGTATAGTATAATGTAGTAAGGTATAGTATAGTACGGTATAGTGTTAGTATGGCATAGTAAAGTACAGTTCCGTTTAGCGACTAATGAAATGCAATGTGGTAGTCTAAACACAGAACAGGAGTACAACCATACAATGAACGACACATATAATACCAGAGAGATAGCGTTGTCTTTCCAAAGCAACTGACTTCAAAGGCATGCCTATTACAGGAACAACATACGCCACAACTTGGTGCGTTTAAATTTACCTCGATATTTTAAAAGTACTCTATTTACAGACTTACACAATCAAACATTTACTTTCACTGACTATATGAATTATGCATACAATTGGGTATTAAGAACAAAGATCACAGTTGGTATTACATACCATCTCAGATGACATGGCATTGATAGCTCATTATCTAGAAACTTATGGCAACGTGTATTGCCAAACGCACGTTTGATAAGTTACTCTAAATATTAAAACCATCTATCTAAAACGTTTAATGGCTTACAGAAGGCATAACTAAATCCCCTTTATAAAACTAAACACTGAAACTGTTAGAGGGTTGCTATAAAAACCTTGTGTAATCACCTAGCGATAAAGAAGGGGCCATTTCGGGCTATAAGTAAACTCAAACAAAAATGCTCTACGTTTATAGTACAATACTGAATTTATACTTTTCTTGGTTAAAATATGCTCCACAGTATACTATCCAGTATTTGACAACTTGAACACAAATGTAAAAATAAAACGGAAAATGCTATTTTTTTACTAACTAGGGATATAAATACACTGTGAAAGGAAATTATCGACTTGACAGACCGACAAAATGTAAGGAAGTCAAAAGCTCCTGCAACTTTATGATCTACAATGTTTTGATTTTCTATTTTAACAAAACAAACGTGCATGAAAATATTTACTCTGAGGTGTTAGATTAACGACCTTGAGCCCTTATTAATTTTTCAATTCTCCCTATGAACTTATTAGAAACCCGCTGTTCATACATTTCTTAAAGTAATGGGCTTACCATGTAATCTGCGAGTATCAAAATTTGACAATTCAGAATCAAACTTCGCCAAGGTTACGTATTTGGTTGTTGTCTTCAGATGTTTCATCTGCAATGTTTTGCATCTTTCGTTGATAATGCTTTACTCATATTCAATGATGAGGTATACAAATGTCCTAGTTCCCCATTCATTTTGTCCATCGTTACTTAAATTTTTCAAAATAAAAATCACCACCGTGTATATGGCACTAACAGTAAATCATAAGCTGTATATCTCAAGCAAGTATTGAAAAATTCGATTGCATAATTCTGTCTACATTTTAGTTAATACTTTCATTTTGGGCACTAAAGCAGTAATTAATACCAAAGACGTTAATTACAAATATCTTTTTATCAAAATACTTTAAAAAGTAGCGAAGCAATATTTTAAGACACGAATCTTTGTCATCCAAGTTAGAAACTGCTCATAATGACTCAATTAAAATGTCAAGTTGGGTACTACTATTGTTGTGTAAATGAAAATAAGATCCTTAAAATAGATAAGCAAGCAAATGAAGGTCATGAATGAACAACAGCAAAAAATCTCCTTAAAGCAGACATATCTGAGATTGTACAGCCTAATTTCTCAATTTCTACTACCAATACTCTCAAAATACCCAACAAATGCCTTACGTATTCTCGATGCAGCAATGTGAATTCAAAAGGGGTTGGACGACGGCTTGAAGACATGCGAAAGAGTTTCTCACTCACTCAGTCAGTAAGGTGCTAAAAGATCGATATCTAAACGGCCTAACACGTTTCACTAGGTTCAATACGACAGTAATACCATAACTAGCATTAAAAACTACGTTGGTTTACGATGCGAGGCCCTTTAGATTAAAATCATGGGGAAAAAAGCAATCATATTTCTTTCCCTCTTCTAAAATATATACTGTAATATAATTATTACTAACAAACATTAGCAATATCGATTGCGTTAAATACTTTAGACTGTGAAAAGTTAGTCCACCACGTTTACCACAAAAGCACTTTTATCATTTAGCAGTAAAAAATCCAGAACATATAAACTCAAGAATTTGCAATTTGTGTTCTTTGTTTGTAGTTTTTTATTCCTTTAGTTCCTACAGGGTTTTTTTCACATTTCAGTAGGCACAAACGGTTAGGTTATGGATGAATAACATGCTTAAATGATCTTTAATCTTAACTTATTAACAGATACTCATACTTCTAGTGTAAATGTTAGAATTCAAGCATTATATTTTTACAAAGCTATTTTCTGCTTTTCTCTTTAATAAAAGCTTGTGAAACCTTGAAACTATGATCTCATAACATCTGTGCTAAATACTGACTAAGAACACACCCTCTCTCCCTCCCGTCAAAGGAAAAAACTGACATAAGCTGCACCATACGTGAAGTCTTTAAGAGCTGGGTAAAAATAGTCCTAAAAACAGAAACAATTTCTGTTTACATTGTTCAGCACGAACCAATGGTATGTTACCTCGATACAGCGCCAAATAATATGAAGCATCGCACTCAACCAATAAATTATGCAAACAGGTCTGTGGCGCACACATAAACCGTTACCATGGGCAAAACCATATGCAACCACCGCTTCAAACTAACAAGAGAAATGGTTAAGTAAGGAATATATAAAATGAACAAATTTTGTTAATTACAAATAAGATAAAAGATTTTACAGCATCGCTGGAGACATCTTTTTAAAAAATGAAACAAAAGATAAAACTGCATATTAACGTTTCTATATAATCATCCAGGGAAGATTTATGAAGTCAAGATTTGCTGTTGATGTAGGATATTCATCATGTCGTGAGTCGTAAGCATTTTCTGGGTTATATTTCGAGAGATATTTCTCTCATCGTCAGGTTGCCGATAGGAGAGGTTTTTCGTGAAGCGTAAACTAGAAAAAACTTACGACCCACGACATGATAAATATCCTTCATCAATGGCTTCCACTGAGTGTATAAAATCAAGAATTTTCAAGATTTGCCATTTATTATGTACGTGGAATGAAAGCTTCTTACAGTTGCTGTTCCTTTTTCTTGTAATTTCAGGGTTAAAAGTCTAAGACGTTCTAAACGTAAAGTCTAATAAGTTCATAGCTAGCTAATTTTATCTCCTTCCCTCATGTTCGAGTTGATAAACTTCTTTGACTTCCGTCTTATTGTTGTCTAATTCATTATTTACGCTTTTATGGTTCATAAATTTCCACCTGCGCAAGTTTTCCTACCAGAATTGTAAACGCGATGATTACCAATGTAGTTTAAAAAATCAATTTTGCATACTATATCATATATAATAGGGCATACTCTTGAATCCTGCTTTCAGTTTCTAATTTCTATTCCTTGGTGGAAAGAGTGATATCTTAAAATGCAAAGAATGCCATTTTGGAAAACTTCTTTCCTTTGAATGACTTGTATGACAAGGTGACTGATAAAGGCATATGTATACTATTATTGTTATTCCACCAGTTACTCTTTGCTGGGTCCTCTGGGATTTTGCTACCGTAACATTCTAGGTCGACACAAAACTGAGAGCAATTGCGTCTGGTTTCACGGCAATTGGAATTGTATTCATATCAGTGTCACATGTTACCCAGCGACATTCACTAATCACAAGGAAAATGGAGGTAGCTACCGCTAATACCGATCACAACAATGAAGACAGTAAGCACTCATATTTTTGGATAAATATATGAGGAATGACGGTAACATAAGACAAAAAATAAAGAACAAGAAGTCTCAATGTTCTTATCCGGTGAGGAGAGGTACCAAAATCTAATGACGTTTGACCACTGCTTTAATCATATAACTTAATAACAGATTGGTTAACAAATTCACTGTTTAAAATTTGTAAAAGTTATGCTTAACACCGAAGTAATAACTACCAAAAGATTGCACCATTATGTGTATGTCAGGTAGTTCACGTATACAATTCTTGTAAGCAATTGGGTGACCCTTAAACCTGCTGATGGAGAATTAAATGACACTAAAATAAAGGCTTTGAACAAGAGTATAGAACAATTTTCAAAAAGATGGTAGAGCTAGAGCGGTTGCTAAAAATGTGCTTGCTAAGTTAAGATTCTAAAACTTATTTCCTGGTGTGATTTCTGAACATTTTAGCACCATTGGGCTTATTCGAGAAAAAAAACAAGCTTTTACGTCCTACACATAATTCACAAAATTACATTTTAAGGGTCGTTTACAATGCTTGGTTTGTATTATGAATTACACAGCTTCTATGTACAAATAAGGAACTGGTTCTCATATCTAATGGAGTCCTTCCTAAAATCAAACGTGTGTTATTTTTGCTTCACTATAACACGAAAGTGCATTGGTACTTCTAATACCCAATACTCTTTATTTTTGTTAATGTGCAGGCATGACGGCACTTAACCACGTCATAAATCATGATGACTATTATGCAGTGTAGTTGTATGTGTTACTGGGCAACTAGAGACTGGTGTTGTACATCTTCCATCCGAAACAACGAGATACGAATGCGTTGGTGCTGTGGCAAGCAATTCAATCTCTGCCTCATGTATTAGCTTGTGAACTTCAAATTTAATGGTTGATTTGGCACGTTGAGGTAACCTTTTGCATACTAGTGCCATACTCTTGAAAAAAATGTCATCCTCATCCTCGTCGTATTTACGATATTTTTGGTCATTTGGGTTCATTGCTGTATTACAATCATGCTCTAAAATATCATCGTTTTCTATGAGCCTCCTTTTGAGCTTTCGAGAAGGATACTCGGAAGATTCGCTGTTAGCTTCTCTCGGTTGTGTATTGATTGTTTCCTGATTTACCATCGTTGCACTCTCTCCGTCATTTTCATTTGTATCCCGTGATCTTTGCTCATTTGAAACGTCATCTTCTTCTTTTTCATCCATATAGTATTCACCGGAAATATTTATTGATCCTCTGCCAAAGAAAGGGGAAAAAAAAAAAAATATATATATATATATATATTTAGCTCCACTTTGTCTTATGTACAGTGAGATGTCAGAAGACCAGTCAGACTAACCACAAAATATAAAGAGGCACAATAAGAAGGGCATTCTCGAGAAAATTTGTGAGCCCACGTTGCAAAATACATGTCTATAAACTCCGGACGGACTGCGTATAAATGGAAAATAAAATCAATTGACTACCCACCAAAACTTTGTAAATGCTTTAATATATGGATACTTGTCATTGTCATCGTTGCTGTGCGACCAGACTGGTGGGCAAGTAGATGGAACCTAAAGTTATTCTGACAACAATAATGACTACCTGACGTACACGAAAGGGTATTTTAATCCCAATACCTTCTAAGATTACGCGACCTCAATTACGCCAGTATCCTGCGATGCCGATCAATAAATATCAAGGATCAAACCTTGTTGTAATAGTGCTACAAATGAAGGAAAGCTGCTTCCCACTTGGAAAAAGTTATATTAAGAGTTAGAGGCTTGAGAATTGTTTGTAGGCATTCATCCAAACGACAATTTCTTGACTGAAATAAATTTATTGAACAAAACCTGTAACTTTTGTAACACCAAACAATACTAGAAAACCTTCTAAGAGATAAAACTTAGTGAGGTTTGCAGTGATCAAGTGCGTGAAGAACGTCTGATCATAAAAGCGGATGTTAACGAAAGCAATCAATATATATATATATCAGCCGAAATGCACATGTTGGATTGACTGCTTTTAAGAATCCCAAGGAGGAACCTATAGCAAGCGTGAAAAGGTCATCGTAGAAGGTCATGAGGTCCTTAATCACCTTTGAGTAGTGTTTACCCTTTGTAATATTGCTATTGCCTTTGAAGAAAGAATTAGAATGGATGGAGAGGTTCGAAGTTATTCGTAAAGTTTACTAACCCACTGACATGCCCAACCCGATAGTACCGGTTCTGAAGCTGAATAAGAACTTGCGAACATCCAGTGGGCTTGACCCAGTTGGATACGAACATTAAAAAGGAATATTATGAACTGTAAAGTGATGATGAAACATCAGCATTGTCACTGGGGGACATGACACAACCTTCTCGCGGTGTTCCCTGTTAAGCTGTCTACTTGAATCTACACTTCAACCCAAGTCAGTGAACTAACTGTGTCATTAGACAATCTACTGTTGATATCCAAACGAATCTCCATTATAAATCTCAGCGTACTACAATTCAATATTGAGGCCCTGACAGCCTTCAAAAATACTGTGATTGAGCAACTGACTCTCACCCATAAACCCGATGTGATACTCCTCCAGAAGACACACTGTGATACCCGGAGACTACTGAAATTACCAGGCTATGTCCTGGCTGACCACATAGCGAGCAAAGTACATGGCACCGCATCCTTTGTTAAGCGCACTGTACCGTTCCAAAAACTAATGAAG
>RDPX01000432.1:32030-59997 GCA_003991215.1 Morbakka virulenta | reverse complement strand
ACACTAGCATGACAGCAGGATGCCTGGGACATCCGGGGCAATAGCTCGATAGGGCACGCTTATGCACCTTAGTAAGCAGTGGCCAGCCATTCCCGGAGAGGAGATGAGCACCACTGGGAATAACGCTCTTCGAAACTTGTAGCGTGATGACAGCAACAACCAACTCTAACCACATACCGGATTGGCTGTGGCCCAGGTCACCAATGACTGTGCCCTCTCCTACTGCTCCCCAGGGCAGGGGTGTTAAGTATGCTACTGGAGAGTGACCTAACATTGCAAAACAGATGATTGTAATCGGACACTGGAACGTAAGATCACTCTATGCGACAGGAAAATTAAAAGAACTAACATATGAGCTGGAAAACTACAGATGGCACATTTTAGGACTCTCAGAAATGAGGTGGAATGGGATTGGTGAACAAACAACAGAAGAGGGTCATAAACTTTGGTATAGTGGAGAAGATCACTACCATCAGAAAGGAGTAGGAATATTAGTGAACAAAGCTATCAAGTCTTCAGTCCTTGAATGCAAACCTATTTCAAGCAGATGTATAATACATCAAATCAGTGCCAAGCCTCGCAATTTGACCATTATCCAAGTCTATGCCCCCACAAGCGACCACAGCAAAGATGAAATCGAAGAATTCTATCAAAAAATAGAAGAAGCCATCAGTGTGGTGCCAAGGAAAGACATACTGATAGTGCAGGGAGATTGGAATGCAAAAGTTGGGGGGAGCTACGACGAGTGGAAAGGAACTGTTGGAAAACATGCGCTAGGTGAAACTAACAGCAGAGGAATCAGACTATTACAGTTTGCCAAAGAAAAAACCTGGTAATTGCCAACACACTATACCCACACAAGCCATTAAGAATGACCACATGGCACTCTCCAGCCAATCTATACCACAACCAGGTTGACTTCTCTTTAATCAGAAAGTCCTATCAATCATCAGTCAACCTAGCTAAAACCCGTACATATCCTGGTACTTGTATCCACAGTGACCACAACTTGGTTCTGATGACCATGAAGCTAAAATGGAAGAAGACACAAAGCCAACCAGAATTGAGAATAAAATTTGACTTGGGTCGGCTGAAAGATCCCGAAGTCTTAAAGTCATTTCAGGCCCAGCTGGGAGGAAAATTTGCTCCCCTTCTGCTATTAGATGAAGCCCCACCAGAGCTAACTGACAAATTCACCGAGACAGTCTTCAAAACTGCAGAGGAAACGTTAGGCAGACGAAAGCCAGCCTGACAACCTTGGGTGACAGAGGAAGCACTGGGAAGTTGCGATATATGAAGAAAACTAAAAAGTAAATGAAGAATTCAAACAGAGCAATAAACAGGTGTGGAAACTTTTGAGAGAGGCCAAAGATGCATGGATCAACAGGCAATGCAAGGAAATTGAGAACTGCATTAAAAGAAACAACACGAAACAAGCATATGATACCGTTAGGAAACTGACGAAAAAATCAGGCCAAAAAGCAAGTGTCATTAACAAGAAAGAGGGCAAATTGTTGACAAAGCAGGAAGAAGTCTGTGAAAGATTATAAAGAGAATATTGTGAAGACTTGTACACCACTGACTTAGGTGTAAACAAGGATGCAATGGGAATCAGTCAGTCAAATGAAGAAGTTGAACCAGATCCTGGAATCAGAAGTTGAAGGAGCTATAAGAGCACTGCGGCCTACCAAAATCCCCAGGGATTGATAATATACCTAGTGAATTATTGCAGGAAGAAATGTGTGAAGTAACTCCTTTAATCACAAAGATCTGCAACCGGTTCCTAAGAACAAAGCAATGGCGAAACAATGGGTGCAAAGCATCATGATCCCACTCCACAAAAAGGGAAATGCGAAAGAATGCTCCAATTATCACACGATCAGCTTGATTAGTCACCCAAGCAAAGTCCTACTGAACGTACTACTTAGCAGACTGCAGCCAAGAATTGAGTCTATCCTTAGTGATGAGCAGGCTGGTTTCCACCCAGGATGCAGTACTGTAGAGCAGATATTCAATCTTTGAGTGCTCATAGAAAAACATATCAAACATGGCCTAGCAGTTTTTGTCAATTTTATCAACTTTAAGAAAGCTTTCGATAGAGTTTGGCACGAAGCACTGTGNAACATGGCCTAGCAGTTTTTGTCAATTTTATCAACTTTAAGAAAGCTTTCGATAGAGTTTGGCACGAAGCACTGTGGAACACAATGTCAAAGAATGGCATCCCTCAAGACATAGTACACCTAGTTGCTGAGTTATATTCTCAAGCTGAAAGTGTCATCGCAATCGAAGGTCAACACAGCTTGCCTTTCAGACCAACCGTCAGCGTAAGACAAGGCTGCCTACTGTCACCCAGTCTATTCAATGTCCACCTAGAACAAATAATGACAGCAGCACTGGAAGATTTCGAAGGCACTATAAAAGTCGGAGGAAAGCACATTGATAATCTGTGCTTCACGGACGATATCACATTACTGGCAGGTACTGCAGAAGAATTGCAAATACTCTCAGACCATGTTGATAGAGCTGCAAAAGAGGTAGGAATATTAATAAGCACCGAAAAGAGCAAAATAACGGTATTTAACAATAACAACAAGAATTAACCAATAGTGAAGTTAAATTCAGAAAAATTAGAAGTTGTGAATGCTTTCAAGTACTTGGGCTGTACGATGACATCAAATGGAAAGTCCACCAAGGAGCTTGAAGTAAGGATCGCCCGTTCTATGAAATCTCTAATGCAACACAAGACAATATGTAAAAGAAGAGCAATCAGCCTGAAGACAAAGATACCATTCATGAGAAGCATGGCTCTTTCTTGTTTTCTATATGGGTGCGAAAGTTGGACCTTGACACCACAAATAGAGAAGAAAATAAGAAGCTATGAACTGCGATGTTACAGATGCCTACACCAAATCCCATATACAGCACATAGGACAAATGAGTCGGTAATGGAGGAAGTCGAGTGTCACGTAGGCCAAATCAAACACTTCACAGAAATGGTAAAAAAGTGCAAATTACAATGGTTTGGGCATATAGCAAGGAGCAATAGCTTGCTGAACACAATATTTCAGGGAATGATAAAAGGCATAAGACCGAGAGGAAGACCCAGAGCAATGTGGAAGGATGACATAACAAGATGGACTGGGAAAAATATACATGAGCTATGGATGCTGGCAAAGGACTGGAAGAAGTGGCGAGCCCTGGTGCATGCTGTGTCATGTGACAAGCCCCTACGATCGCAACGGTCAAGGGATAGGTAAGGTAAGGTATTTCAGTGGGCATCAATATTCTGTATTTTTTTGTCAATGTAGGCTTAGTACAAAAAGAATGATAAAACAAATACTGATTCATATACCTTTCCTAATACCTTCCTTAGTAGTGTTTCCTGCACTTGGGTTTTCTGCAGATGTTGGGCATGCAGCTTGAAAATCACTTCTTGCTTGTTTAATAATATCATTCTCCCTATATTTCACCTTTTCATATATTGTGGTTTCTTTGTTTACAGAGAAAAAACACTGATATTTGTCATTTATGTTTGCAGCTTCATTCTGTAGTACAGTATGTCAATTGTGAAGTTGTAGAGAGTATGTGTTCTGTAAATCTTAATTTGATTTTGGAACACTCTGGTCATGGTTTCCTCTTCTTGTTGCAGTAGCTTTGATTCAGAAAGCTAATCTCCAGGGGTCATATGTGAAGATATTAACAACAGGACATAGGATATGCAATCATCATCAAATGAATGCTCTGGTAACTGTACACCATGTCAAGCAGATGAATGAAGTTTCATCAATGGTTGTGGTAAATGAGCTTCATTGGAAGTACAGTACTACATTTGGGAGTGAGAGACCTCTTAGTTACTGTTGCACCATCTCTATAAGAGAAGGGCATTCTGGTATAAAACCTGAGAAGAAGATTCAGTAAACCCTGCGCCTGATACAGTTACCAATTATCTTGCACTTGCTTATCATTGGATCATAACTGGATACTCAGTGGGTAATATATGTAGTAGTGACAGATTAAACAATTTGAAGTTATGCAGTCACGATTCCTGACACAGGTGGCTCAAAACTTATCTTGACACTATTGTTAATTCTTCTGAACAGGAAGTAACTTGGGTGGAGCTTTTTGCAGAGTAGCCCTTTTTAGGGTCAATGTTGCTCACCCAGCTGATGGAAAGGGTCTAGAAATGGTGACCTAAACATTGTCTGTCCAACCAGAAGCTGGTCAGCTGTCTGCAGCAGACAGCTGTACAAATTTCCAGGGGAAACAAATGAAAAAGAAGTATCACTTATGCAGAAGTGGGAATTAAACTGAATACTGCTGCTTAGAATGTAAAAACACTTCTTGATGATGAAGAGCTTGCTCATCCAGAAGTGCTTTAACTCAGACTTGGTCAAGTGAAGAAGATCAGCTTACTGAAAGAGGTGCTGGATACATTTTTTTCTGGAAAGGTAACCTTGATGGTGAAAAAAAGGAAGGGGGAGCAGGTCTTGCTATCTGGACACAGATCAAAACCAATAGTTGGAACAATCTTGTGGAGTTAGTGATTGAATCATGTGATTATGGGTGCCACTAAGATGTGGATGTTACATGTCTATTATTTCAGTNTTGACACTATTGTTAATTCTTCTGAACAGGAAGTAACTTGGGTGGAGCTTTTTGCAGAGTAGCCCTTTTTAGGGTCAATGTTGCTCACCCAGCTGATGGAAAGGGTTTAGAAATGGTGACCTAAACATTGTCTGTCCAACCAGAAGCTGGTCAGCTGTCTGCAGCAGACAGCTGTACAAATTTCCAGGGGAAACAAATGAAAAAGAAGTATCACTTATGCAGAAGTGGGAATTAAACTGAATACTGCTGCTTAGAATGTAAAAACACTTCTTGATGATGAAGAGCTTGCTCATCCAGAAGTGCTTTAACTCAGACTTGGTATGTTATATATATATGTATACTACATTGGACAGTACTCAGGATACCATCATGGTGGTTTATCAAGATATGAGGAATTGTATCACTTGAATAAGAAAGGCAGATAACTTATTGATACTTGTTGACTTTAATGCATGGGTTGGAGGTGATCATAATACCTGGGATGTTTTAGGGAGAAATGGTCTTGGTAAGGCAAACAATAATGGTCTTTTAACTTTAATTTAAACTAGCAGTGTGTAACGCCTTCTTCCAACAAAAGGTCATCATTAAGGTAACATGGATACATCCTAGATCAAAACATGGGCATATACCAGAATATCATCACACAAAAGCATGACCTTCAAGGTATGTACACAGAAAGTGTCACATGGGATGCTTATTGCAATAATGACCATAAACTTGTTAATACTAAAATAAGGTCGAATAAAGTCGAACAATTGGATTAAAAGTGCCTTAGCACTCTGATGTTTCCAAGTTACAAAATGAGGAAGTATGTGAAACTCTCAGAAACAAATTTAATAACATCATATTTGATAGAACCTTGGCACAGTTCAAATCACAAGTGTACACCATGGGTGCTGATGCACTTGGCATTAAAAAGACCAAACATAAAGGCTGTTTGGGCAAGAATCATGTTGCAATTACCAGTCTCCTGTGAGAGAAAAACAGGCTTCATGAGAAACTTCTGTTTACTTGCAGTTCAGCTGGAGCATGTATAGAAACAGCTTTCAAGAAAGCAAAATTGAACCTGCAGCATGACATTTGAAAAATAAAGAACAGATGAAGGTCTTGAGTGTCAGCTGAAATTTAGAGAGCTTATGACAATAAAACTTCAAAAGCTTTGTAAAGTAAAATTAGACAAGTGTTTGGACCAGAGCCTCCAAGAATGGTGGCTTTGATATCTAAGGATGGTTCTACTCTGCTCAAAGATACTGAAATGACTAAGGCACATTGGACAGAACATTGATGATCTGTTTTACAACCCATCAGAAATAGATGAATTAGTTATTAATGGTTTACCTCCAAGGGATATCATTGATGAGATGATGACCAATCCCAGCACTGACGAGACAAAAAAAAACTACCATGAAAAAAGTTAACAACATCAAACTATTACTATTTGGAGGAGATTATTTTCCTAATGCAATTTATATGCCCACCCTTGCTGTATAGTATGGTAGTACTGTTCCCCGAGATTGGGTAGATAAAATAATGCTCTCTATTGAAAAGGGAAAAGGATCAAAGTAAGAGTTTGGTGACTATAGTGGTACCAGCTTACTTGAAGTGGTGGGGAAAGTTCTGTTGAAGATTCTATCAAATTGACTGATAATTGTATCTGTCATACTGGCATTCCAGAGACTCAATGTGGTTTCTGAGCTGGACTTGGGGAAATGGTTATGATGTTCACTTCTCATCAACTTATGGAGAAATGTATGGAGAAGTGGGTACCATTACATCACATTTTTATATGATCTGAACAAAGCATTTCATACTATCAATTGTAGTGCACTCTGGAAGATTCTTATGAAACTTGGATGTCCTGCATCTTTTGTAGAGGTAATTAAACAGTTACACCATAACACGAAGGCCTGAGAAACCTTCACTGGGTCACTGGCAGAACCAATATCAGTTGACAATGGTATAAAACTGGGTGACATACTGGCTCTTATTTTTTCCTCAATTTACTTTGCTGTGATGCATCTTCGTGTTTTGGGGGGCTGTGATATAGGGGTAGGGATATGGTTTAGAACACCAGGCAAGCTTTTCAGCCTTCCACATCTCAATTTGAAGTCAAAAACTTTTCACAATCTTATTCATGTGCTTTTGTATGTAGATGACACTGATCTTGTTGCACATTCTGAGGAGGAAATGCAGCTAATTATGAACCAACTCTCAAATGCTTGCAAAGCTTTTGGCCTCACCATCACTCTCAAGAAGACTTACATTATGTTTTCACTTCAAGTTGGAGTGCCATACGCTAAACCACACATTCTTGTTGATGGGAAGAAGTTCAGGGTTACTGATGGTTTTGCATATCTTGCTAGTACACTAAGCAGGCATTGCCAGCAGGCAGGACCAGACACCTTGTCAAGATGGAAAATGAAAGGCTCCCTAAACAGTTGTTTTATGGTGAGTTATCCAAAGGAAAAAGACCACAACACAAGCCTAGAAAAAGGTTTACAGATGTGCTGAAAAACAATTAAAACTACTGGAGATTGATGAAAATAATTAAGAAGTGATAACTGCAGACCATCTCCAATGGAGCAGAAAAATCATGGAAGGATATAAAGAATTTGAAGAGAGGCATGTAGGTCATGCTGTATTAAAGTGTGCTCTAAGGCACAAGGTAGAAAGAGCAGTGCCCTGATTTTGATGATTGTTTCCAGACAGGCGAGGAAAAGAGTGTGTGCCATAATACATGTGGTCATCTTTCCCCCTCAAAAGCTGGCTATGTCAATCATTTAAAGACACACACCTAAAAAGAATGGTATTTGCATTATCTCTATGCCCTGGCAATACCACCTGTGCAATCTATAACAAAGGGAGTGGAAGTCAAAAGGTGGACTGTTGAGAAATATGATTATTCACAAAGATAATACCCCACAACAAAACCCAATTAACCCTGTGATGACTTTGGATGTCACTCATCATATGTGCTTAAAACCATGAAAATCATTTGTTAGTCTGAAAAGCCACCTTCAGAAACAGTCAAGAAGGAAAAATGAAGATAAATACAATTATTTTGTGCAAGAAACCCACAAATATCTGGACAACTATGGGAAGACACATTTCCCTGATTGAACGAAGATTGAATCCTAGCTCTAAGCAGATATGTTATAACTTATTTGTACAATGTTTGGAACAGAAAAGAATATTTTAGCTTCTATAAAACTGGACTTGTCAGTCAATATGCCACCTTTAAGGTCTGGAAAGTAAAGTGCAATGATTACTTTATTACCAAAGTCCATAAAAAGAAACATTTGTCAGTGTGTCATGCTTAGATATACTTTTACTAAGGAAAAAATATGAATAATTAAACTCAAGTGAGGCTTCTTAAGTTATGCAAATTATGGACCCACTTGAAGATTTGTCTATGGAATCATTAATGAGACTTTGGAATGCCACAAATTTAATGCTGGAAAGTAGCAGGAAGGAGAAACATCTGATGATTTTGCAAAAGATATTTAATTCTTAAGCAAAACCTGTAACTCTTGTGTAACTTGCCAAAGGCTGAAGACCTCTGCAGAGCACATAAGACTGCATGCATCACAGCCAAAGTATTGAATAAGGACAAAGAAGACTGTGCTAAAGTTGAAAATTATAACCAATGTCATAAGCTAATTGTAGATATAGACCAAGCAGCAAACCACATAAAGCTTCACCACCATGTGATCTTCCTTGTAAATTCTTCAACCAATCATGCCAACAAGGAAACTGCCCAGCCTCTGGGCAGTTGCCACATCAAAGAGAAATCAAAATGTCATGCTAGGCAGAGTTGCTACTGGGCTGAAATAAACAGCAAAATTGAAATGACAATTAAAAAGTGTTAAATATCTACTGCTTCAAAATCAGCTGAACCTCTATAACCACCATCAATTTCAAACAGATGTTGGCAAAAGACTGCAACAGCCTTGCTCCAAACATATAACAAATTGTACTTTGTCACCACCAACTGGTATTGGCTTTGGCTGGAAGTATATCAGCTTAAATTTATCACCTTTGCAGATGTAATAACTGTATTAAAATACATATTTGCTGGGCATGGAGTCCCTGAATAACTAGTTTCAGACAATGGATCCCAATACAAGTCACATCTTATTAAACAATTTGCACAGTGATGGAATTTCTGACACACCAAATCAACTCCCAGATACCCCAGCTCCATGAGGTTAGCAGAGTCAGCAGTGAATACAGTGAAACACACAATAAAAAAAAATATATGGATCACAAGGGCAATCAGACTGGGTTACTACCAATACAAAACACACCACTACCCTGTGGATACTGTCCTGGTTAATTGTTAATGGGTCATATTCTACAATAATACCTGCCCCACCTGCCACCATCACAACCACAGGCCTACAAATGAGATTTTTATACTTAATGCAAAACACAAAAACAGCAGCACAATCAATGATACCACAACGTCAATACTCCTGACACTTATACATTGGGGCAATAAGTCCATGCAGAACATGACAACAAAGAAATTGCCAAGGTGCACAGACATTGCCAAAGTTGTGCCAAAATAATATATGATCAAACTCACTAAGCAAAACATTGAGATTGAGAGTGTGTGTATGTATTTGTGTAAAAGAATTAGAGAATTAGTTCAAACACTAGAAACTAAATGTCCTCAACACATTAAAACACATTTATATGTGGAGCCTTATAAAATATTTTTTAAAAATTGAAAATATTAAAAGCTATGCCGTGCCATTATATATCACATATATAATGGCACGGCATAGCTATATACATTAAAAATCCTGCAGAACAACTACATTTTTGTGTAACTAATGGTTAATGTACCTAATGATCAAAACAGTACTATACAACAAAAGTCAGACATTCCACAATTCTGAAAAGACAAGTTGTTGATTTTGTAGTTCACTAAACTGTATTGATTCTCTCTGTAGCACTTTGAAATTAGTTCATCAGGTTGGTTTGCATAGGTGATCAAGGGGAGCAGGCATAACTTTGAGGTATTTGTATAGGATGGTGAAGTTTTAGGTTGCTCCCTCCCTTATCAATTTCTTGCCAAATACATTTGAATATCAATATTTCCTTGGAATTCTTTTGATTATTGAATGATTTGACATGTTTCAATATTATGATTCTACTCACCCTGCACAAGTCCAATATAAACCTTTTCTGCCTAGTTGTTCAATGAAATAACATTCTTGTAAATAGAATTAATAGTATAAAACTTTCCTCTAACTGGGCAATTATTTTGACACTTAAAGTCTAATGGCTTATGCCCTTTCTTTAACAAGATTTTATTGTATCATTTTAAAATCTGCCCAATATTACTGGTACTACTAAAGCTTAGCTCCACACCATTCCTGTTAAAATCATGTGTAATACATCCTCATTAGGGAAAAGTTTATTGACCAATTTCAATATATATTAGCTACATTTGTTATCCTGGTTGTACTAAACAAAGCATAAAACCATTTTTGTCATTCTTTGTCCTTTCAAGGATATGGATACGGATGCAGAACTTCTTATAAATCCAAGTTCTGTAAACTTCCCCAATTTTCCCAGGTGACCTGTTATTCTTTTACTTTCTTCTGGTCTCCAAGTTTGTTTGTTTTTTCTTTCAATTTTCAAACAAAGTAAAATGAAAACAACATTGGTTGGTTTTCATTATGTCCCTAATTTTTCTCTCTACCTTGTCTCTTATACTGATGTCACCTCCCTATCTTTTTGTATTGTTCTGAATTTGACTTTCATAATGAGTTTTAGTAAGGCCAAGAACATATCTAAAAAGTTTTTGGTCTTTCAAGATAAAAAGCTTCATGTAGGAGTGAATAGAAAGTAGCATCCCATAAAACAAGTCAAAACCAACAAGATTAATTTCACTATGCTCCAGGTGAAAAGGGGTAAGTTGTAGTCATCAGGGTTTATAAGATGTTTGTCAATAATCTTTTTTTCTTTTATATTTTTTTAATGATTAAATTAAGATTGTATTCGATACCACTCCTAAAAAACTTGCCCAAATTACTTACTTCCCCCCCAAATTAGCTTTTTTCAGACCTTTTTCCGGCAAAATACTGTACTTTCTTATGTTGGTTGTTTTATCTGCTGTTTAACAATTTAAGAATACAGTCAAATTAAGTATCTGGTAAATTTTTAGTTTGTCTAAAGTCCTGTATGTTTTGGCTATACAGTTTGAACTCTTTCTTCTAATATGTTAAGAACCTTGTATGCTTTTGTTTCTGTAGGTAGCTTTTTAACACGTTTGGTCTCAACACTCATGACAGAAGTAATAGTTATATTTAGGCCAATTAAGTTTGTCATTCCCAGGTCCAATGAGTTAAGAAAAAATATCAGCTTTAACCACTTTCTTTCTTTTTAGCACATTTTACATCTACATCGTATTTGTAAAGTCTAAGCAGCATATTACAAAAAAAGTTATACTAAAAAATAGATGATGTTAACATCACTGCAAGACAAAATAACACTGGAGAAAACAAGAAAAACAGGGCTGGTGCTCTACTACACAGATAAAATAGGAAACACTGCATATAACTTCATTGATTTGGATGTTTGTATCCAATCTTACCCGTTCAGATTTAAAGAAAAGAAACGTCATAATATCCTCCTACTAAATTCAATGACAAAACAACAGCTGACGAAAGAGCAGCTGTTTTCACAACAACAACGTTGATCAAGTGTGTTTTTATAGGAAGGGAAGTCGTTCATTAGAATAACCGACCTAATGATGGCACTACTAACCTGCTTCCTAGTGTTTTAGTTACAAAATACCTTAGCACAAGGCATTCCTAGTTTTTTTTAAAGTGGCAAGTCTTGCTTTGAAGGCGAGGAAACAAGTAAAAAAACCCAAGTAGCGGAACACTCAAACACTTTCACCTGTCAATTACACTGAACTTTCTGTTGGGTTGCATTGTCCATTGTGACTGCCTGTCCGATGAATTTTGCAACAAATGCAGAAAATACAAAATAGATTTGTGTTACTCCCTCTTACCAAAAATATAGTTTTTTAATTTCTTTTGCTTCGGTGTCAAGCATATCACACATTTCCCAGTGAGTAGGTCTTCTTAAGGCGCCTCGAACGCCAAGTTAAGCTCGTCTCAAACATGACGGCAAATAGTTACGCGCCTCCGAAGGTAATAGCGGCACCGTAACACAACCATCGAACTGGAACAACAGAACCAAAAAGAAGGTTCTGACATTACTTTAAAGCTACTGCAAACATGACTTGCCAAAGCCATTATTTCACAAGCTCAGTGACAACAGATGTATTGTAAATTTCAAAGTACCTACCAGACATTCCAAGTTTCGATCCAATATGTTCCCATATATCTTCCTTTTTCATATTATCCTTGTACAGTCTACAGCGCGCATCGTAAAGCTGTGGGTACTTTTTTACTTCGCCAATTAGTAATTCGCTCTCCATTATGGTACAGGTCGGTCAAACTACGTTTATGTTGTCTGTAGCTGACTCGTCATTTCAGTTTTTTCTGGTGGCAGATAAAAAAAGGTTGTTGAAATTTGGCGGCATTTCGCGCGGTCCATAAAATTCAACTTGGCGCATAATTCTGCGGCTCCTCAAAAATACCGTAATGATCTTCCGGAAAAATATGGGTATGTCTATTTTATGGAAATGCTAAAAAATGTTGTAGCAAAATACGGAATATAAATGTTGACAACAGTCATCAAGGAAGGATTGTGTGGAGGGACAGGTGTTTCCAACCGTCTCAGACAACGAAGGCTCTTTGATTTAAAAATATGGCCAAATTCCAAGAGGTAATAAAGGAAATAAAAGTCGATACACAAACTTTAATAGGCATACATAGCAGATGAAAGCAGCTTTTCTTATTTCGTACGAGGAAAGGTAGAGGTAGAGTGCAGGGAAGTAAAAGTTTTCTTCCTTTGTTACTCCTCAGACATCGCCTTGGTATCGACAAAAGGGTCTTTGTTTCATAAGTGCTCTGAAACGGTGAAAATACATTTCCTTTGCAATTTTAGGCAGTAACAGGTAGCAGAAGCGTTAAAAGAAGCACGAGATACTCGCTTTTTACTAAGAATCTTGGATCAGCACTTAGTACTAAAGGGTTCTTAATATGGCATGAAAATTTTTGCGTTTCTAAATTGGTTTCTTATTTTTTGGACATGAACTTGTCTTGTTATTTTGAAATAAAGCATTTGAATAGAAAAAAACGCAGATCGTCACCAACACCCACCCCCCTCCAGATCAAAGTAAAAAGTTACAGTTTTTCCAAACAAAAATTAACAAAATTAAAAGATATTAAGCCTGTTGACAAAAAGAGTTAGTTAAAACAATCACCTAAACACAATCAATCTCGTCAACCGTTAGTCCTTGGAGCCGTCTCTAAACAAAACTGAGTACTAATCATTGGGTTTATTGTACCAAGTTTCAGTTTCAGTGTGCAAGTCATTGTAAAGTATACGAATCTTGCACTTTGTAAGGCCAACATGGTCTTCCTCTTGCAATATTCCCTGGATTGTTGGGTAGTTCTTCATCATCACAGACCTCATCATCTTCATTTGTACTTTGATCTTCTGGTTAAGGAATCGAGGAACCTATGGTGTTGTTGGATCCACCAAATGGCAAGCTTGGTGGCACTACTTAGCCTGGCGATTCCTCTGAGTTGATTTTATCATCATTTGACCCACCTCCTATGCAAAGGCATACCTCAGAGCATCGATACCTTGGTTGTTTGTACTTGTCTCCTTGAAGTTAGCTCTCCAATCCAACGTGTTTTAAGGATTTTCCGCTGCTTTGTGTCTTCCTTCTTAGAGATATTGCCAGGCCACAAGTCAATATTCTCATCCATTTCGAGCCATTCGTTTTGTATTCTTTTTACCGTTGCTTTCAGCATCTGACCAAACTCAGAGTCAACTGGCTGCCATCTATCTGTTGCGTTTGCAATAACAAACCAGAGGACGCCATTAAGCGAACAAACTACTTTTTGAAACCCTTGGCTTGCTTGGGCGATTTAATTGTCACAGAAAAGAACAAATTCTACATTTGCAGCATCTACATCCACAATCTTTCTGAATGTAGATCTTACCCATTGAACTCTGACATCTGTGTAGGCCCAAGAATTCTTTTGCAAGCAGACTTCGACGCCCTTGTGATATGATTGCTTCTAATTTTCACTAATTTTCTTCCAGGCCCCTCTGAAGATTGTTGCAATTTCGAGGATTTGTGCCTTCAACTGAAAAACAAACTTGCAAGGTGCAAAGCTGCTTATCTAAGTCACTACCTGCTGTGCTGACCCATTACACGGTGATCTCGTCTTTATTCTTTTAAATCTACGCCTCCTACGTTGTCATTCGATCAACTGGCAATGGAAGTGGCACTTGGTCTGCGTTTAAGCATTGATTTGGAGCTTTACCATTTAGAGTCGTAGGTTTTCTTTGAGCGCCTAGTTTCGATTAAACCTTTGCGAAGGGTACTGCACCATTGCATTAATTATCCCAGAAATGTTGACTTATTGACACATTTCTTTCGCTGAACACGCCATAACTTTATGTTGTGCCGCTTGATGAATTGGGTGACGGCACTTCTCGGTAAACTGCTTCCATCTGGCTTAACTTCTTTCAGTATCTTCTTCATTGTCACAGAAAGTCAAGAGAAGGATACTTTTGACGCCTTCTTACGGACATGACAGAAACGTCCCTACGGTTGATTGAACACTTACCACTTACTTTGTCTATCACTCGGATCATCCTTTTTCAGCATTTTCTTGTGCTCAGTGCAGACCGTGGCTAAAATCTTGCGCTTGTTTTATTTTCATTTTCAAATCAGAGTTATCAATGCCGATCTTTTCTACAAAATCATTAGGTGTAACGGTTCAGTCTCAAGTGATTCACGAACATTCATCTTAAACAAGATTTCAAATGATCACTGTTCATTCGTACCTTTTTAAGCGTGTCTTTTCTTTTCAACAATAGATTTCTCATTTCCTTGAAACAATTTATCTGGTTTTGGAGTTTTCTCAGATACGTAGCTGTCCATTTCCTTCGTAAGGCTTTCAACTTGTCTGCTATCATTCTCGGGCTTGGATCTACTCTCCTTCGAGGTCATGTAAAACCAAAATGTTCCAATTGGCACTGTTCAGTAGATTCTTTACAATACACCCACTTCCGACCACAGAGACATAGGCATTTATACTTTCCTGCCACAAATGAAAAATGAGGCTCACACACACGTACGTACACACACACACACACACATATATATATATATATATATATATATATGTGTGTGTGTGTGTGTGTATGTGTGTGAGCCTGTTATAAGTGTCCATGTAACTTTATATATAGTTATGTAAATCATTATCATAAACATTGCTCAATGAAGTTGAATCCGGAGCTAATGTAAAGTAATAAAAAACATGAAACTACACTGTTAGTTTAGGACACGGCGTTTTGAGTTCTTGCACTTATCAGCCAAATACAATTGGAAAACACTGCAAAAACATTACAAATATCTATCAAGTTGACAAAATTCACGGAGACATATCACAACGTAGAGTAAAAAAAAGCAGATAAGTAATTAAAGTTATCGTCAGTCTTTAGAATTGTAATTTGCAATTAATAAATTGTTCATGTGTCGACACTTTTCTATTAATTTGCTGTGTTTGTTTAGGAGTTCATTGTTCTTTGGGGTAAAGGAGAACATGATACTTTTCTTGGAAAGAAAGGGGTTAATTGCGTGAACAGTTTGTAGAGCTTTTCACTTGTTTAGCAATCGACCATTTAAGTGTCAGGGTGACATTATGTTTCTCTTTGAGGTCCCAATTTTAAAATGATAATGAAGTGCTCTTTTTGTATTTTTTATTATTTAGGGAGTGATTATAGTCGCTTAAAATTAATTGAAAATTAATTTTTGGTCAAACCAATATAAACCTTTCTCTGGCGTGTGTTATTTCGCACTTGTAGACCAGGGATGATTTTCGGCATTCTCCATTCAAAGTGCATTTGGTTTTCTTTCTACAGTTGCACTTAGGTGGTTTCACTATTTGAGGTGACGACATATTTGTGTTGTGGGTATTCATAATGTAGCCAATATTTTCGGTACAATTGTAACTGGCTTTGACATTGTCTCGATTAAAGAGTGTTTTCAGGTGGCTAGATGGAAAATGTTTTTGTCGACTTATAGTAAGAATATTCCTATTGCATGTTTGGGCACGTTTTTGTTGGAAGAGTTGGGGGGTGGGGGGTGGGAGGGGAGTTGAACCATATAATATTTCTCCTTCGGTTCCTTCTCATTTTTGGAGGTCTCGTTGCGTAAACTTTCGTTGGTAATATTTACGGAACAATCTTCTATCTAAATGCAGCTATAAAGAAGCCAGACATTCTAAATGATTTGCTGGAAGTATCTCAAACTGTTGCTTCCAGAAGCTGTGGAAAACATTTTTAAGGAATAAGAACATTTTCCCATTCCGGCTAATGAAGTTAAGAATATTCAAAGAAAAAAAGATTACGTTTGACCTTAAGGCATTTGCATGATGAAGCAGTAAAAGAAAGAGAAATTTGTTCTACAGACATGTCTCCACCCAATGGAAAAAAGGAGCATTAAAGATCAACGACTCATAATCGTTGAATCGTTATACTTGTCAACTAATGACTGCAGGTCAGGGTTGTGACGATTCAAGTGTTACGTCTGTCAGACAAGAAGGTCCTCAACCACTAATGCTAAAGCCTGGAAGCATCAAACCTCTGTATTTCCACTGCGTGAGTTACAGGTAAAATTTTAGTTCTCAGTTTAGCCGACAAGATGAAACCTGTGTTGCGAACTTTGTTTTAACACAATGAACATGATCTTCAGCTTTTTCAGTAGACTAAAATGCCTTGCATTGTTTCCAAATGTTCAGAAAGAAAAATGTGCCCAACTGCTGAAACTATTCCGCTTGGAAATGCATGTAAGACCCGGTTCTCATCTCAATTACTTCCATTTGATAGTTGCTGATGAGCATTCCACAAGAGAAGCAACAATGAAAATGATTATCCATGAATAGTAGAGGGAGATAGGAACTCGGCTTTCTGTTGAACGGCATCAGTTGGGTTTTTTTGTGCGTTGAAAGCAATCAACCACTCAGGGCCACTCATTGTATCGAAATTGTTATACAAAAAGTTGAAAGAAAGAAATAGATACCAGAAACCATCTAGAGGCAGACCACCGGAACCGACTAACTAAGTTCAATTGTTTTGGTGGTGGTGTTAAACAGAGTGACAGCAGATATTCTACCAAACATTGCCCTCATAAGAGTTATTATGATATCAACGACCACAATACTCGAGTATCAATTAGTGAGAAGAGTCTACCAGTAAAACTGAAATAAGCAGATATTTTGAAATCTATTGGCCAAAATTATGCCTCTTCAGTAGCCGGCCTGCAATTTTATTGAGAGGAGTAATTGGAAATATTTCTGAGAAGGTGGATTCCAAATATTCTGAGGAAAGACAAGGAGTAATTAAAAGGGCAGCTGTATTGTTCCCATCAAGCCCAAGCTTTGTGGACAAGGAAGTGCTAGATAACGTGACAACTACCTATGAATTAACCATTCCATAGTCGAAACGGAGTGTGTTTAAAGCTTTTGCTGAGCGGCCTTTTTTGTAAAAGTCAACTTTGTTTAACCTTTTTTGACTTAACAGATAAATATAGCGCCCCTGGGTTAAACGAGGCTACCGGTATCCAGATCTTCCTTACTATTCTTCAGACATCGGCTACGGTAGTAAGATTGTTGTTCATCAATAAAAGGCATCAAAATTCACTTGCGTTTGAAAACAAATACCTCAAGCCATTCTGTCTCATAGGCAGGGGGATCTTCAGCTTTGGTTGGGAAACCCTGTAGTGATAATATCACGAATAAAACACTGTTGCTTGTTACACTTGGAATAAACTTCTCTTTTGTATGAATGAATACTTAAAATGATGCCTTGGGCCTGACAAATAAAGGAACTAATGAATACCTGGAGAAAATTCCAGGATATCCTTCTCTCTAAGATATCCAAAAATTGTACTCAATAGCACAGCAGATGTATTAAGAAGAGCGCTAACTATCTAAATACATCACTTTTACTGTTTTAGATTTTTTCTTTTTCTTTTTCTCTTGTAATGTTTAATTGATGTTCGTGAATTGTCATAAATTATATACTTTTTCATACTTTTATACCTTACCGTTTTATAAAAATTTCAATATATTTTTTAAAACTTATTTTCGAACATTTTCATAATAACACACAAATATTTCAAAAGCTTTCTGAGGTCACTCACCTAGGTCACCACCAGTGACCCGGTGTTTGACCTTAAAAAGAAAATCAATAAGAAAATTCAAAACAATTATAAGCGTTCACCCCTTTTGATTATAGTGCGCAAGAAAAACAACAAATGCAAGATTATAGACTTTGCTGTTCCATACAAAACCGGGATTGATGAAAAAAAGAATGTCAAAAGATATTGAAGTTAAGTCTTAGTAAGGGAGCTGAAGAAACAGTGGAGTAAGGATTTGAAAATAATTCCAGTTATAATTGGAGCGCTCGGATCAACACCAAAAGCATTCCCCAAAAGACTGGTATCGCTACCAGAATAGTAGAATTGCAAATGATTGTGCTGCTACACTCTGCCAGAATCCTCTGACGAGTGGTTGAAGTTTGACGAAACTTGTTATTGCCAAAGATCAAGAACATTAATAAACTAATCAATTAAAGAGAAAAAATAGTATTTGAAATCTGTGTGTGACAGAGGGATAACAATAATTGGGGTTTCCCAATTTCCAAGACTCCAATGTCAATCGCTTTTATTATCAGTAGTCCCAGCAAGTGGCATAAAACTTGTATCCCCCACCCCCCGCTGGATTGGCAAAAGAAGGCACTGTTGTAGTGTATCGAGGGCATGGAATAATAACAAAACCAAACCATAAAAGTGTAGAAAAAACTGTCAATAGAAACGTAGCTCAACAACAGACAAGAGTCACAAACATAAAGGAAAACAAGGAGGAGAATCAAATGAACAAAAAAGAGACTGAAACAGCTCCTTACTCAACATAACTCTTACTAATGATGTAGGATATCTATCATCTCGTGAGTCGTAAGCTTTTACTGGGCTATGTTTCGAGAGATACTTCTCCGTCGTCAGACAATGTGGTTGGTGACAGGGATCGAGTTGTTTTGCGCAGTGGCGCCTTGTGTTTGTTGTGGGTTTTTTCTGTAGTGTTGGGAGTCATATTTCTGGGAGAGTATAAGATAACTCTTACTCTCATCGAACAATGAAAATATTCTACGTAATCCAAAAACATAATAACTGCAAATAATTTCTGCAAAAGTTAACATTGTAGAAGTCAACAAATTGATTTTTTTTTTTAAAGTTAAAATTGGTGCTGATCGTTGCCTTATTTTAATGTTTTAGTTTAGTATTTAATATCCCCATTAATATCTGTTAGATTGTTAAAACGCAAAATTTGCAAAATTGAATATACAAAAGCTATAAATGTCATGATCTCCAAGGGGATGAAATTGCATTACATATATCTCACCACAAACAAACACTGGCTAGCATAAATTATAGGTGAACAAAGGTCTGTCAATATAAGAAATAATGTATATTAGTAGATGATATATAATTGAAAAGCTTAAAAATTTACACATCAATTTAATTGCCTGTTGCACAGCTTAGCGGTACAAAACGTTTATCAACACAATGACAACCAATATCATTTACAACAGCATTTCAATTTGCAAAATATAAATGGTACAGTGTGAAAAACGGTATAAAATGACACCACAAAACTTAGCTTACACCCTATTAGTATTAATAATTGTCGTATAGGCATCCATTATTACCTTTATTTTAAATAATTACATTATATAATTAATATCAGTCTTCTCAGAGCTTGGGAATCTTCTCAGAATGATAAAGGCTTTCAAGGTAGGGCAGTTGTGGGGAATAATGACTAGAGAGAGAAGGGGATCCACATTTTCAAAATCTTCTTTGTAAAGAACCAATTAGACTTTATATTTTTTCTTCCTCTTTTCATTATACTTACGTATAAGCAGTAAGGGCATATTTAGCAACCCTTCGCAAAACATAAGATTAGCTTGTAGCCTAAGCCACGTCCCTTGAAGTACTATGTATGCCAAGTCCGAAACCAAAAACTGGTCCAAAAAAAATCCAAAAACAACGATTTTCAATGCAAAAGGTAAGCATACTTTGAAAGTGGCTTACAAAAGTTGACAATGCAGAGAAACTGCAGTTCTGTCTGCATGAAATATGAAAACATCCGAGGTAAAGTTTTGGCGGGAAAGCAAATATCAAATTTGAATGCGACATGGCCTTCATTTCCAAACTGTTAAAATATGATAATTGTCAATAACAGGCTAAAGTTTTAAGAAAAATAAAAATAAACGGGAGTTCCACTAAGCTCCGATTGGGTGGCAAATTAATAAGGTCCTTGGCACTCTTTTGGCAATACAATCAGGCACTTCAATAAACATGGGAGTCTCTTTATAACCTCCCTAATAAAACAAGTAGAACTTAAACCGTGATTTCTTCTAAATACTCTTCGACAACCTCGAGCAAGCGCCAGTCATCAGTTGCAATCCACGCAAGACAGTCTTCATAATTTAGTTCAAGTTTCATCAGGACATGATATTTTGGAGGCAGCCAGACGGCAATACGCATTGCATTTCCTAAAAAGAAGAATGAACGACATTCGCATGATCAGTAAAAAAAATGGAGAATTAGTACGGCTTTCATCAGGAAACTTTGAAACCATAAATTCCATCTATAAGACAAAACGTCTGCTTAAGGTATGTGCCAAATTGTAAAAAAAAATTATTTGAAAAATTACTTAATGATTTTACCCAAGTCATTACTAGATAAATCACAAATACTAATAAAGTTATACATTTGAAAAAGTCCACGCGGGCTTTAGTGGCACCCTATACGTTAAAATTATTAATAAATTATAAATAAATTCCTTTATATTTCCGTAATTATAAAGGGAAGTAAATCATGGGGAAAGATGGAGATCCCAAAAAAATTTTAAAGGAATTAGAAAACCACTGCATTGCTTACCAAGAGATACTTTGCAAGCATCTCTGTTTATTGCTCATTGGCAAAACACCCAATAATTAATACCAAAATTACAAATAATTAACAGTAGCACGAAAAACAACAACTGCACTTTTCAATGCGGTACATTAAAGTAATTCGAAAAATGGGGTGGTGAATTCTGTAGCATTTATCCGAAACAATCTTTGCTAGCTCTTTAGAAATCGTCGACTTAAAGGCCTGCAAACTGACCCATGACTCCCCCAATCCGTTACATACCTCCTTATTAGACTTCACTTGACTGTCTAGCCCCTCGCCTAATAAGATCGCCCATGCTAATTCGAGGTCTAAAAATGGCTGCTAAAAAATAACGCTTAATTTAATACCCCTCCTGTCAAACAGGGCAAAAGCAAGTTTGGCCATATACAAAAGCTCCAATTCACTTTAAAACGATGAACCTGTAACTAACTCTTTTAGCAATACGGGAACGGGGTGCACTAACTGAAGGGTAATTAAAGAAATAGATAGGCAGGCAAACATGTGCAGGCTTATCCCTTTTTGACAAAAAACCCCCACAAAAACGTTCGAAATACAACTTATATGGAAAAACAATGGTGCCCAAAATGTTGAAGAAACCAGTCACTCTAACCAAAATATAAAAGGGCACAAACCTCTTCTATTCAGAACAAAGTGTTCCAGATGTTGATTAATCGTCAAATCCATGTCATCTTTATACTTTCTGATGCACTTAATCGACAACGCACCATTACATTCAGATCTAGTACTAAAGAAAAAACAGACTTTCTGAAAAATTATTCGGAAACGCCAGTCTGAATGGCGGGTATGGTTGTAATAGATAAAAGGAGAGGTACAATGACCAATGAAATTTTTTTCTTTTAAAGTTAGCTTTTTTCCACCCTTAATAATTACCCTGAGAGCAAGAATCTATTTATTAGATGCCTACCGCAATGGCACACAACAAAATGGACATTTATAGAAGCGAAGATATTAGGATTAACTAGGTTATTAGATTAAAAGTACTCTACTTCACATCTTACCATTGTTAATATTCCAAAACCTTACTACTTTCAGAGTTTATCAATACCGTCTTGCAGTATAGATCGAGGTTATTTAGTTTAAAAGTTAGGCCAAGTGAACAAACTTCCCACTTTCAAATTTTATTCCTGATAACTAAAGCATATGGGATTTTTCCACGCACATATTTGATTTTTACTAAACCTCAATTTTACCAATATTTATTTTTCATTCCTCTTATTAATCTCCATTGAAGGTCTGCCCCAAGGCGAACGTCAATTTACTGATATAAGGCTGCGAACAAATGTGTTCTACCAAGGAACAAAAGATCTTTTTTAATATTAGTTTTGTTTTTTATCATTTCAAAGTCGGGCAGATCGTGGAAAGAAGCTCCATATAAAAATTCCCTATCGGGGAAACAACAGCACCATTAAAAAGAAGGTGCTGTGAATAACAAGCCTGGTACGATGTTACTAAGTGATATATTTAGACTAACAGCTAGTACATAGTGCTGTCCCAACAGTTAGCTTACATTGCTTTATTACAGCGGTAAACTTGTAAAACGAATTGACCCAGATCTCCTATTTTCGTCGAGTAAACTAACTGAGCCAACAAACCGAAAAATATTTTCATCAATCAACTACCATCCAACTCACTCTTTCCTTTCAAAAATAGGAGCTGAAGTTCCGATGCTTGTGTTCGTGGTATAGGTCGCACTGTAGTGCCCTGAAGTGCATGGTTCTAAAGTAGAACCATGCACTTCAGAACATACTGGTTAATAGTATTTTATCAATAAAAGCTCACTGCCATTCAAACATGATAAATAAGGAAACAAATAAAAGTAAAACTTATTTAAATAACTTATAAAAGTTATTTTTAAAAAATTGAAAATTAACCTTCTTGTAAAAGTTGTTAAATAAGTGAAATACACCATTATTAAAGTCAGGATAAGTGCCTTCATGTATACACCAAATAATCGATGTTTGTTTCGAAGCAAATGCATAAGTATTCATCAACTCTGTTCCTTAAGTCTGTTCATCAAGTCCCTTGATAGCCTTGCAACAGCCATGTATTCCAACTGCGCATTCATCGATTTTTAATTATAATTTACGTTACTGACCAATCAGTTATGAAATATCCAGGGAACGTCTGGCAGATATTGTCTTTTTGAATTAATAAGAAATCATTACAATAAAAAGTAAGCTACACAAAGTTGTACGAATATAATACATTACCGAGATTTCTGTTCATTCTCAATTTTTTCCCAGAGTTTTTGAAATATGGTTTCTTGAATGATGATCTTGTCTTGCTAAAATTTGCGATATTTAATAAATTGAATATTAATAATACAAAACCATCTCATGCAAAGGTGGTTTAAAAGATAAATATAAAAACAAGATGACAATTAAGGCATACATACAAAACCGTTTTGAACACACAAAATCTCAGAATCAAAAACAAAACTGTTGATAATAAGTGTTACTTTTCCGTCTTTCATCTCTGGTATTAATTACTCTAAACAACATATTTTAGTCGAATCAAAGCATTGGATAACAAAAATGGTTATGGAAATAACAAGATGAATAGAACTAAAAAACAAAACAACACAAGAAACAAAAATACTCTGCTACTTAGTAAGGTATTTGTATATCTTGGATTTAAAAATCCCAACATAGTAGTCTTATTTGTTGTCTTTAAGACCTGGAGTTTAGCCTATTCATGGGTACCTTGAAGTGTCAATACACATAAAATGATTTAAGGTTGCATGAAAGGGAACTGGGTACAAAGCAGCGCATTGATTGACTGACATTTTCAGCTACTTTGTCTTACCCTCTTCTATATCAATTCAAACAATTCATTATAACGTCTACACTTTTGACGGTAGCATTTCCTCGGCATTTATCCTTCAAAGTTTATAATGTCACCTATTTGATCATTTACGTTGGCTACTTATTCAGACACCCATTTTACTATCATTAGACGATTCACTGTCGAAAGTTCTAATTTAATAGAAGAATAAATTAAATTTATTTCTTGTAGTACTTGAAGCCAACATATTTTCTTTAGTCAAATGTGCTAAAAGGAATCATTTCGAACAATTGAAAGCACTTGAAAACTACCAACCAAAATCATTCTGCCATCTGTAATGTTGCTAAACGGCCATGCCGGCAGATCCTTATGCAAAATCTTTTAATTAACTAGAATTTTTATCACTTCAGTTACCTGATGATCAGGGAAGCTTTTCTTGAAACTTAATCCGGAGTAACATTAGGTCCAAGAAATGCCAAAACTATAGTATATTACTAGGGATTATATTGGGAAGGCAAGTAAGAATATATTCAACTGTTTACAAGTAAAACCAAATAAAAGAAGTTCAATTCTATTTCAAAAAAATTTGTCCGTATTCGTCTGCAAGGAAAATGGAATGTTGGCAACAACTTACCGGTAAGTCGGCTTGATATGGAAATGCCAGGGGGCAGAACAAATCACTGAATTTAACATTTAAGGGCTGTAAGTTCATTAGGCAAATTCGTCCATCGCTGTTTGAAAACACAGCGCTACAAAACGGATTGAAAAGCAGCTTAAACCGAATGAAAACGACAAAAGCCTTGTTAATTTTAGTACAATTCAGATGTCATGTTTTCTACTTTTATTAATATGGATGGGATGACAAACAAGGAGGATATTTCTAGGAAAAGAATTGTATCTTTAAGCTGAATGATAAAGTTTGCAACCAACAACCATTAAAAGCTACAAGATCTATACCTAAGACGAATGAAAGGAGCTACCATATGCAAAATCATGAAACTTTTCAAAACGCGAAATGAAGTACTTGTTAACAGTACAGACTTAAATTTATCACATTCATAGGAAACTGTCTTGGGCAAATCACACGGACAATGGTCTTTTAAAAAGACAACCCTTCCAATCAAACTGCTATGTGTAAAACAAGGAACAAAAAAAGGATTCCCTGCCTTTTTTTGCACTAAATGATATATTAACAAAATTCCTCAAACAACTGTCATTCAGAATTCTACACAGATTTACTACTACAACAACAACTACTACTACTACTACTACTACTACTACTACTACTACTACTACTACTATTACTACTAATATTACTGCTACTGGTATTTCTAGTACTGTTATTACTACTAAGTTGTTGTGTCCTAGGCTGGAGATCCCCAGGAATATATCTCCATCAGCCACACTAGGAGTCAGACTCACATCGATTGTGGTGCCCGTGTTTTCGAAGACATTTCTCCGAACAGTAGTTGTTCGGTTCACTCCTCTCCAACGTGAAGTCTGTTTTCTTTGACGAGCACTTCTACTGCTATTGTTATTACAACAACAACAACAACAACTACTACTACTACTACTACTATTACAAATACAAATACAAATACGAATACGAATAAGAATAAGAATAAGAATAAGAATAAGAATAAGAATAAGAATAAGAATAAGAATAAGAATAAGAATAAGAATAAGAATAAGAATAAGAATAAGAATAAGAATAAGAATAAGAATACTAATACTAATACTAATACTAATACTAATGCTGAATACTGATACTGATACTGATTCTGATACTAATACTAATACTACTACAGCTGCTGGTACTACCATCAGGGAATCAAGGGGCAATTAAGGGACTGGTTAACCCTTTAGCCTTTGTTCGTGGAAGTCTTCCAAATCATTTATTAATACCAAAATGGATATTTTACGATACAATAGACATTAAACCGAAACTTTAACTTACCGATTACAAATTTTGCCTGGAAGTGGAAATTTTGGAGTCACAGATACTGTCAATTGCTGTCCTTTGATAAGAGAAACACAAACAAAACATTACTTCTTATGTGAATAGTTTTAATAGGAATTATGGGAGATAAAGCATACCAGTATCTAAAAAGTAACAAGATATTTTGAAAAGAGCAAAAAGGCTTTAAGAATAAGAACCGAAGGACCAAAGACCAACTCGTGATGGATAATTTGGTGTTGAAAAGGTGTAGAAGAAAAATGACTATCTGTGGCTTTCTTGGATAGATTACAAGAAAGCGTACAGTATGGAAACCCATTCGTGGCTAATGAAGTGCACTGCAATATTTCAAGTGGTACTGAATGTGAGAAATATGTTGTATAACTGAATGAAAATTTACCCAACATCCGGGGGAGAGACGCCTGGGGAAGTTAAGATTAGGAGAGGTATTTTTCCGGACAATAACCATAACACAGAACTCTCGGAAAAGATAATATGGGAAACATCTTAGGTACGAATGAGATAAAACTTTACGGAAAGAATATCAACCAAATAGATTATGTGATAAAAATCCTACGCATATTCATGATAATGGTATAAAACTCGAAAAACAGAAGCTCCCATGCTATGGACCGTCAGAGAAAAAAAAGGTGGATAGCGAAGGAATACCTTTGCCGAATGGAGACAAGATAAGATCAATGAAGGAATATCAGGAGCACAGGTATCTAGCTATGTTAGTACAATGCGACAAGATGAAGCTAAAAGAAATGAAAGAATTACTGAAGCACGAATAAATTAGAGGAGTAAGAAAAATCCTAAAATTAAGTTAAAATTTTGCAAATGTTATCCAAATGATTAACTCAAGATCTGTGTCAGTTTTTAGGGTAGGCGGTAGGTATAACTGATAGGACAAGAAATGAATAAAAGAAATCTGACTGGAAGACCAAGAAATGGCTCACAATTCACCAAGATATGTACACTCAGAGAAAAATAGTTAGACTGTTTATGAAGAGTGTAATAGGCAGTTAGGGACTAAAGAGTACAGAATTTAAAGGGGCACAGTTGAACTGAAAGTAAGAAGTTTCCCTTTCCGTTTAGAGTCACAATGGCCGAGAGCTGCTGAATGCAGTCTCAATTAAACTTTATGCAGTCCCAAGTAAGCTGACTTCAAAATTAAAGTTAATCCACAAGATAGGAAGAAGGCAATCTTGAAAAACAGAAGAAAAAAAGAAAACAAAAATTTGCCTGGCGCATTGATAGACAAAAGCCCCAAACAACCAAACAAAAAAACCCAACAACAAATGATAGCTTGCAGAGCTGAACGTGATTAAAGAAAGGATAACTGAAAAAACAGGGAGATGAGTTGATTATGGTTGCCCTGGAACTAGCAATCATGACAAGATGGGAACAGAAAAATATATGGGGTGGATTTATCCAAAAAATGTAGTAAGTGCATAGAAAAAGAAAAAATTACTTTTCTACTGGAAACATCTAGAAACTTCAAAAAAGTGTTTTTACTATAGTTACTACCTAAGGCTGTGGAAGGTAACCTGCTAAAAAAGAACCCTGTTAAATTGTATATACTGTGAAGTTAAAAAAAGTTAAAAAAATGAAAATGAATAACTAATTACAACTACCAATAAATAATATTATAATAATAAATAAAAATACAACTACTAAAAATAACTAATATCATTAATATCAATAGCAAAGGTTTGAGTAAAAGGTTTGAGTAAAAAGAGGACGTAGAAGACATATAAAAAAATGATGCACCATTCCTAATTGCAACCTCTTAATGTAGGGAAAATGCTGAAAGTAGAAAGGAAAGAAGAAGATACAACAAAAAGAGGAAAATTATCATCATCATCATAATAATAATAATAATAATAATAATATTTTTTTAACTGAATAATTTATTATTATTCTCTCTTTTCACAAAAAAAACCCTTCCTATTTCACTCACCTTAGGTGACCCGGTGTTTGATCTTACACAACAATTCAAAGAGAACATTTTTTAATAATAATAATAATAATAATAATAATAATAATAATAATAATAATAATAATAATAATAATAATATTAATAATTATGAATGGGCCAGATCAAACATTCCCGCTCAAACCGCAGACTTGCCAGTTAGTTGCCTGACCTTAACCGGTTGTGCATGTCGTGAAAGGGCTGTTTAACGAGCGGGAGTAGTGGGGGAGCATCATATCTAGGTGTCGTGAGCGTGGATCTCTTGTTCTGAAGGGCTGAGTACCGAGTTCTTACTTTGTCACTTAGTCCTAAGGTCTCGGGTGAAGCCTCGCTACGGAGACCGTCTTAAGCAGAATGGGTCACCTAAACTGGAAAACCTAAACTGGAAAACCTAAACTGGAAAACCTAAACAGGCCACAACTGCAAGGTCATGTGTTGTTTTTATTTACATCAATATCGCACACACTTGGGTGTGATGCATGCACCCAGCTTA
>RDPX01000432.1:0-27600 GCA_003991215.1 Morbakka virulenta | reverse complement strand
AGGATGGAATGGGTGGAGGAAGGTAATGGGAGTACTGTGTGACAGAAGGCTATCACCAAATGTGAAAGGAAGAGTATACAGGACAGTAGTGAGACCAGCTTTGTTGTATAGGCTTGAGGCGGTAGCAACCAGAAAGAAATAGGGAGCTGAGTTGGAAGTGGCTGAGTTGAGAATGCTGAGGTGGTCGCTTGGGGTCACACGCCTGGACAAAATCCGAAATGAGTACATCAGGGGAACAGCACATGTTAGAAGATTAGGATTGAAACAAAGAGAGGCAAGACTTGGATGGTTTGCACATGTGATGAGAAGGGAAGAGAACTATATCGGAAGAAGAATGTTAGAGATGCATCTGCCTTGGAGGAGGAAAAGAGGAAGACCAAGGAGACGTTACATGGATCCAATTGAAGAGGACATGAGGGCGCTGGGAGGGAGAAGAGAGGACTCTGAGGACCGTGCCAAATGGAGATGCATGATCTGCTGTGGCGACCTCTGACGGGAGCAGCCGAAAGAGAAAGAAGAAGAAGATACCAATGATTGCCCAAGGTAAACTGATTGCTAATGTTTCATTTATGCAGATGACCTGTGCATCACAAAAAACCCAAAGGAAATGAAACGGTACAGGACTGATCAGCATTCGGGCCAATGGCTGGAGAAGTGAAGGCGACAAGGAAAAGTGGGGAGAGGGGAAGTGGGCAGAGCGAGGTTTTGTGCCTAAAGAGGAAATCGAATGTGGAAGTGGAGAGCCAATGACGACCTGGAAAATTTTAAATCTCCTGAGAGTTGGCCACGGAAGATGCATGGTCTCACGAAACCAATGAGACTTTTCACTTACGGATATTTACAACTACAGCTTAGTCCACCTTAGTACATCTGCTTGAGTGGGCAACAGCACCGAACTGCTGTCAACTCAACTCCAATTGACACAGCTATCGAATATACAAACTGGTGGAGCAAACTGATTTAGTAAAAAAGGACAACAACAAAATTGTTATTTATTTTAGGTAAAAAAAATAATATTTAAAACACCGTACAGTAGGAAGACGAAGGCTAATGGTACAAGCCGTACAAAACCGAATCTCGATACATTAGAATTTCACAATGCTCAATTCCATGAAGAGTTTTAATGCTGCATCTTCATTTTTAGGATGGGTTATAACACAGTCAGCCCGCTTCCAAATCCGACAGCCTTTTAATTTCAAAATGTTAATCATATCCCATTAGCAGGCCACCATACTATTATATGGGAGTATAATAAGCTATAATATATTAATGTTCAAGTGCTGGTGAAGGCAATATGCTAAACTTTTGGTTAAAAAGCAACTGTTTTATCTAAATATATGAAAATTTCGGATATGTTTAATTACCACATTAATCTGACATGGATTATCCCTCTTATGTACTAACCACCGCTGGCAAGGACAATTTTACATTTCCTTATCTTCAAGGAGGGTTTTATGCCACAATTCTTGTAGCTCTGAATAGACATACAACTGTCTTTTTTACATCGAGTTTTAGTTTGTTATCGGGGGACAAATCAAATACCAAGTTGCTCATTGAGTACTTTTCTTATTGTTTTCAGGGAGTGATGCTCGGAAAAAATTATAGAAACAACTAAACAATGCAAATACAAATATGCAATACGTGCAAATACCTTGACAAAAAACTCTGAAATTCATTTATGTAAATCAGGAAAGGCAATGCATTTTTTACAGAATATTTTAAGATAGTATAAATTTTTCTTTTGAATGTAAATGACAACATATTTCATGCCAACAACCCTAACGTTATGATTACTCACTGGAAATAAAAAACTAACATCACTCGGATAAACATGACACCCCGACAGGTTAAAATTTATATTCCCCAAAAGCGCTGAAAATAGTTTGTTTTGGGGAAAATGATAGAGATTTTCAAGTTAAATATTCTTACCCACACTGATAAGACCTTAAATGAAACCCAAAACGTCTTCAATAGATTACATATTTCAAAGCAGTACATTGACGCAAGCCATATTCAGTATTGTCAATATCTGATTCAGTTTCATTAATAGGAACACATTACTTTTCATTATGCAAATAGGAAAAATCAACACCTTGAAGATCTCGCTCTGACCACGTATCCAAGATGACAAATAAAGGTAGAGTTCTAAATGTTTGTAGTTTCGAAATTTTAATGAAACGTAAATATTAACGTAACTAACAAACATTGGTTTTGAAAGAAGGCAATTGCCATAAAAAACATTCACTTCTAACAAAGAATGTGTATGACTGTATCTTCGTGGCTCCCTGCGTCGGTTTACAAAGGTAAAGTTGCCTGTAAAATTAGAATTGTTGATGTATTAAATAAAATACCTGCTATGTCTTTAAAGTGTTTATCTGGAACAAACTGAAGTGAAATAGCAAATATCTCCGAAGGGAAACTGGTATCAAATTTATTACTCTATTGGGCAATGAAAAAGAAAAAAAACGTAAAAGAATCTTCTGTTACACTTTCAAAATGACTCACAAACCTTCCATATTAAGTGCACCCTCCTAAAAATGCCCACTGCAAGTAACAATTCACACAATAACATTTACTTCATGAAGCTCACAAGGCGAGTAGGTACTTTTACAAAATGTGGTCTTCCTTAAGTGGACAGGCTGATCACGACGTTGGTCTAGCTATTCTCAGGATCCATACCTGGGGAGATACTTTTAGATGACTCTTTCTTTAGGGTAATTTAGGATATGCAACTCTTGCATATTTTTCTTTTTATAAGAAAGGGATATAATTTATTCAGCAGAATACTTAATCTGACTGGTTCAAAATTATGCAAATAAAGGTTATAACAGGATTTTTTCCAGCAGCAGGGGAAAACATTACTGTGAAGCGCCTTGCATGTTGCGGGGCGTGGGTGGGCATTGGTATATTTATCATACACTTTTTTGTGCATTTTAATCATCAGTTTAATGCCTTTAATTAATATTAATTACTTAATATTAAACTAAATCCGAAAAAAAATAAAGACACACCTACCCGAGTTTACTCTTTAAGTATGTAAGGAAGGAAGAAAGGAAGGAAGAATGGAAGAAAGAAAGGAAGAAAGAAAAAAGGAGGGAAGAAAGATAGGAAGAAAGAAAGGAAATGGGGAAGAAAGAAAGAAAGAAAGAAAGAAAGAAAGAAAGTAAGAAAGTAAGTAAGTAAATACAATTTCCAGTTCCAATTAAAGCTAATTATCAATAATATCTACGTAAGATTTTTGTGGAAAAATACCGAATAATGGAATGTATATGGTAAGTCAATGGTCTTCTGAAATTCTTGGTTGGCCAGCAAGTTAAAATAATCTTCCAGCTCATCTACAAAAAAGAAACATAACCATATAATTTAACTATATACTCTATAGCTCAATCACGATGAATCAACCAATTTTCTCTTTATCTTCACGAGTCACATAAATAGAGCAGCTTTTAAAAGTTCCAAGACTATTGAGTAAGTTGGTTAAGGGAAACCTCCTACTTTTTGATGTCTATGTCGTGGCAGAAATATAAGTTCTAAGTCAATATCAAAGAAAGCACAATCAGATTAAGACTAAATATCAATCTTGCGGTAAATTTAAGTCACATAAATTGGATTTGTGTCATCTTTACTTCAATAAAAAAAGGCTGTGTTCGTGATATCTTACTAACTGTGTCCTCCACAAGGGTTCGGCTTTGGATTCCAATTGCAGAATAAACAGATAAGCCTTTTTTCAAAAGTTTTTTTCCAATTTCTTATTCTTTTCTATGCCTTAGCCGGTAACCTAGAAATGGCATGGCTGAATCTGTATGTTATTGTTTTGGCCTTTGGTATCAGCAAAGTGTTCCAACTTCTTAAATATATTGTTCATTTGTCCCACAAAAACGTACTTCAAAAGTCTGGACTCTGATTTGTCTTTGCTCCAGAGTTTTAGCTGTCAAACAAAAACTCGAAAATATTTCTACAATTAGATAACTTGAAAATTAATTTGATGATTCTCTTAGCAAAGTATGTAATATCATAATTAAACAGTTGGAAATTAATGACATAGTTGTATAGTTCTCTTCACATTTGCATTGCATCATAATCTGTTGGCTACGGTTTTATGAAGAAAGTAAGGAAAAAATATCTAAACTTGAAGTTGAACTTTTTCTGAAAAGTATTGGAGGGCGGTCCCTCTCTCGCCTTAGGTAAGCATCAATAGAACAAAAGAGCGCATACCTTTTTTATGCATTGTACATTTCTGTTTACAAAATTAACAATCGATCAAATCCTCTCCCACATCTTTCAACTTTTCAAGCCATTACTTTTAAAACCAAACCGCTCAGTTTTCACACAAAAAATTATTCAGCCTATGCTTGACTGTGACACTTCCTCATTTAGCATAGGTCATTAGAAATCATAATTTTTGTATGTAGTAAGAGACTTCTTTCACTAAGCGTTTTTGTTCCTAATAGAAATAATCTCTTGTCAGAAACGATTGAATTTTCTTAACGCAGGCACATGCGATATATTCGCTTCTTTGTCTAAACACTCTACTTCGATAAGAGAAGATTATGTATAACAAATCAAAATCTCTTATGAAAACTTCTCATCACAATATCAGCCTTACCCTTTCAAAGTAGTCGACAGTTCGCGAAAAGTACCCCACGGTTTGTTAATGAGTTAAAAATAGTTTCATTTTCTTGATACCTTATGTTATTTTTTACTTATTGACATTATCTCTCTCCCAAGATATGCAAAAATATGTATAAAGGCAACGGTTTGCTCATGCAACGGAGAAAAAAAATTGTGCAAGCAACTGGGTATTTCTCGTAAAATGATGTGATGATCAACCAACATGCAATTGCTAAGGATTAACTCTCTTCTAGAGTCAGGTACCTTTGTCTGTAATAAAAAACTACATGGAGATTTTGAACTGTGATAAAATGGGAGGCTAGTGAGTTTAGTCTGCTAGTTTAACTACTGGCCTGTGCTTCAACGCACATTTTTTCATTGGCCCTCAGCATCTGAGTACCAAAAACCTAGACAAAATAGTTAACAGTTACACCATGCCGATAATACAACCTTTTGTTATGGACTCGAGACTGGCAGCCAGGAGCTGGTATTATCATTACTTCGACTTTTCAGAAAAAAGGCCTTACTGTAGCAAGTAAAACTGGATTTGATTCTCTTTCTAGTAGGACCACAGCACCAAACTCCTCTATAAATTTTCAGTATTTTCAATCAATGTCTGTGTAGTTGTGATACTGCGCTTTAACTAATACAGTTTAACACCCAGTATTAAACCAGTCTTTTCCTCACACAACCAGCACATTTAATGCCTATTACGTAAAGGTCAGACTTTGGTATAACTTGAACTTTAACCTCAAAGAGAGGTACTCCATCTAACGACATTATAACTATCCTGCATCAATGCCTTCCACCAAGTCCCTACAATCAAGAATATTTAACATTACGTTGTGTATATTTTTTCACTGAACACTTTTTTAACAATAAACCTAGCTAACGACGTACCAAAATGACGAAAAACTTTCTTGAGTGAAAAACTAGTGGTGGGGAAGGGTAGAATTTTCCTATTTTCAAATACTTTAGGAGAAACCAAGGTGACAAAGCAAACTTGCCTGTGATAGATGTCAAAAATATTTCTTTTGGTTGTGTCCGAAAGCGTGGTATTTTGTCATTTCTAAAACAGAAATAAGAAAAAAGTTTCCTGAAATTCTTCATGCGATTAACGAAAATCTGATTGATCCGTCCTCACTAGCTAATAAACCGTAAAACTACGGCTATCCTAAAGTGTACGGCAATGGGCATTGCCTCGTAAACATGGGTCAGGCACATATAAGTGGACATCAGTCCTAAATATCAAAACGAGAATGGGGAGAAGATAAAAAAATGCAAGTTAATTTTGTATTTGTGTCCATGGGCAGCCAAGAACTGCAAGGTTTTAAGTTATCAGTAGATTTCAAAAATATATTTAAATTTTCAAAATCTACTGGTAACTTAACATTATTGTCAGCGTGGTATTTTTAGCGAAATTAAGCAAGCCAGTTCTGGTATTTTCGTAAAAAGGTTTTGTCTGAAAACCAAACTAAAGATGTAGCTACAAAAACATCTGAAACTTCAATTCACTTTTTAAAAGAATTGGTTACAAGTACATATTTGGCAACGGAAATTACGCTTTGCCAAATGATTTCTCAGTTATGTACTCTTCTCTTCTATTACTCTGAGTGTTTTGATTATTTCAAAAGTATTACCAGTTATCATTATATACTATCATACCCAAGGGATGCAGTGGGCATGGATGAACAACTCCACCATTCCCTGTCCCATGGCATTTCTTAAAAAACATAAAAGTCAGCCTCATTTCTTTCTTTAAAAGTGGTACAATAAGTCTTGGTAGGTCGTTCTCTTAGATCTTTTTCCAGTCCCTCTCCATTTTGTTGCTTGCGAGACGATATTGGCACAATGTTGAAATATGTGTATCATGTCTCCATCTTGATAACCTGACTAATTCATCATCTTGATGGACCCTTGCTATTTCCCGAAATGTGCGATTAGTCACTCTATCCACCCAATGGATGTCTAATATTCGTTCCAGAAGGCTGTTCTCAAACGCATGAAACAAGAAGTCAGTTATGACTGAGCTGTACCAGCTTTTATGAAAGTGCAACAGGATTTGCCTTGTCATCGTCCCTCGATAAAAGGTTGAAGTAAAGGTAATGTTCTGAATTACGCTAGATTGAACCCCAAGATTACATCACTTGGCGTTTTGTGCTGACATGCGTGTTGTCAATTATCTTGACCGGCGTTTTTGGCAACCCGTTACTCAGCACTTTCAACTTAAAAAATGATGTCGAAAAGTATTCTACAGATCTTGTGGGTTTATTCTCCGGCTTTGAACATCTCAGGGGGAAATTTTTCCAGGCGCCCTGCAGTTTTTGAGTTGATTAATTGATTTCCAATTCATCATTTAAAAAAGCATGACGGGGCTTATCTAGCTCTTGACACATTTCTATGGAGACTGATTCATGATAGTTGGAAAATTATCCTTCCATCTGCTCTTGATGTCTTTTTCCTTCGACAGCAAATTTACGTTAAAATCTTTTCCTTACTTCTAACCAAACTAGTTGCTTCTTTGCTACCCTGATAAGCAAGTCTCGTTCCACTGGCATTTTTGCTTATGAGATTTCCTTCAGCAACAGTGGTTTTGTGTTTCAAGTCACCCTTTTTATCTACTCTAAGCATACTTCTTACATCACTATTGATACTCGCGTACTCAGCTTTCTTCAGCCTCCTATCGTTGCTACTGATGCCTGTATTTTCACTCTTTGTTTGCTCTTTTCCTCAGCAAAAAGTATTGCAATTTACCCAGACTTTTCGACGAGTACTTCTGTCGGCTATGTGTTTTCCGTTACTGATTTTAAAGAACATTTAAAGTTTTTTTTACATTCATCTACATTCAAATCTGTTCGTGCATGTCACGACTGTTGTTAGCCATGAACTCTATTAATAAAACGAATTAGTCGATAACTTTTTTTTCAGTCATAGGTAACACTGATGATAAGTTCTTAGGAGGAAATCTTAAAAATAAAACCTATTAAAAATATATAAAGCTCTCAAAGAGCTATAATAAGCTAAATTTCAAAAAAGGTTAAATAAACAATAAAATATCAAAACCAATGTTTTCCCCTTACACAAAAAACAAACAAACAGATTTTGGACTTTCTGCGAGCGGTAGCAACGAAAAAAGACAGAAAATTTAGTCAAAATTGGTTTAATTTCCTATCAACCGTTCATAGGTAAAAGTTTCCGTTTCCAGCCTCTATTTTGACTGAAAAAGCTTTAATTTTCGAAACGGTTTTCTACAATAAAAGGTTTTAGATCGAGAGTAGACTGGGGAAATGCCGCAAGGGAAAAACTCTCCTTTTTAAAACCTTTTTGAAGAGATTGTTTAGAAGACATAATTCTTTCATGACAGAAGACAATGTCACCAAACAGTCCGCGTAAAGAGAAATTAAAGTTGACATGTCGTGTTGACAAAATTTGAAAAAAGTTGACAAGTTGACAGAAGCCCTTTCCACATAGCAGTAGAAGCTGATAACCACAAACACTATGAGAAACTCTCTTTGAAGCACCTAGTGTTTGCCGTAAAATCTGGACAGTTTTTCTGTGAAAGAATTTGTTATCTTGTTAACAATAAAGATATATTATTTTCATGAGTTGGATTTTTGGGACCCCACATCGATAAAGTATAGCAACTTCCCTTGTAAATGTGAGGTAATGATTAAAATACAATCGTAGTGAACTCGATTACATTGTATTGGGCCTTTGGATATTCATCTGTCGGGACCTTACTGAGCGAGAAAGTGACTCACTTATTGGCGTACCTTGATTAATCACCATGTCTTATTTTTACACTTTGCAAATGCATGCGTTAAAAGGTCACTTAGGGATTTAAAGAGTTAAAAAACTTTTAAACATTGACGTGGAGCTGCACAGCTAGCCATTTTCAAAAAGAATAGATACATGATATCAACTAAGAATTTCTAGCCCAAAAAAGGAAAATATTTTCCTGTTCAGGGTGCCATCTGATTAATGAATGTCAGTTTTTACGCTTGTGTTTATTTCCAAAACCTTCCAAGATCTATCTATGTTTAAATATGTATATATGTATTTATTAATCTATGAATCTATGTATCTATGTATCTATGTTTCGATGTTTCGATGTATCTATGTATCTATGTATCTATGTATCTATGTATCTATGTATCTATGTATCCATGTATCTATGTATCCATGTATCTATGTATCCATGTATCGATGTTTCCATGTATCGATGTTTCCATGTATCGATGTTTCCATGTATCCATGTATCTATGTATCGATGTATCTATGTATCGATGTATCTATGTATCGATGTATCTATGTATCGTTGTATCGATGTACAGATGTATCGATGTACAGATGTATCGATGTNATGTATATATGTATATATGTATATATGTATATATGTATATATGTATATATGTATATATGTATATATGTATATATGTATATATGTATATATGTATATATGTATATATGTATATATGTATATATGTATATATGTATATATGTATATATGTATATATGTATATATGTATATATGTATATATGTATATATGTATATATGTATATATGTATATATGTATATATGTATATATGTATATATGTATATATGTATATATGTATATATGTATATATGTATATATGTATATATGTATATATGTATATATGTATATATGTATATATGTATATATGTATATATGTATATATGTATATATGTATATATGTATATATGTATAGATGTACAGATGTATCGATGTACAGATGTATCGATGTACAGATGTATCGATGTACAGATGTATCGATGTATCGATGTATCGATGTATCGATGTATATATGTATATATGTATATATGTATATATGTATATATGTATATATGTATAAATGTATATATGTATATATGTATATATGTATACATGTATACATGTAGATATGTAAATATGCATATGAAGAGTGAACAAATGTTGAACTTTTGACAAACTAAAAGCACAGAAAGTATAATAAGTAGACTGGTGCAGTTCTCACTTACCGTGTCATTTGCAGAGCACCACATAAAGATTGGGGCATTAGTTCTGCCTTTTTTAATCTAGAAGCAGGTATGTCAGCTAAAATGAAAAACAATTTTCAGTGGAAGTTATGCCTTTATGTCAAAGTAGTAGAATATGGACTTCAAATTAAAAAACCTAGTGGGTTATCGTTTTCCTTACACCATAAAACTAAAATCTAGTTAGGTCAGTGTGCATCATTTGACACTATACAATTATTATGCAGAGGCTAAATCATTCTGGGGCAAAGGTGTGTCAAAGATTACATAGGAAAATAAGATATGATAAACTGAAGAATCTTAACATAAAGACAAAAAATTAGGGATATTAATAACAAATACGTTTTGATATAACCTCGTCCATTATAGTAAAAAGTTATAATATGGTGGATAGTTTTTGTTAAATCAGCAACGGATGTTTAAGAGGCCGCTTGTGAACTAGCAAAATATAACATTTGCAATGCTGGGCATCATCCAGTGGTACCAAAGAATGGAAAGAATCTCGATACTGAAATACTTTGAGATATTAGGCAGGACTACTGATCATAAAACGAGAAATGCAGAGTAAGAGAAGAAGAGTATGAGTATATAACCATTGCAGGATAGTTCCATGGGGAGAGAGGATGCTGAAGGTCCAAGACGACCTACACCATCAAGTTAAGAGATAATCCGGTAGGCACCATCTACAAAGCCACAGGGTCAAGAATGTATGGCATGTAAGAATCCTCAACAAACAAGCAGTGGATGAAACTTGAAGATGAAAATTCATTGACGATAAAAGGAGTACGGCAAAACATGAAAAACTATACTTGTGAATAGTATTCTATCAAATAACTATATCAAGGTCACTTTGATTAAATTCCATTTTGAAAACAATCTGATGTAGTGTAAATGCTGAATGCTAAAAAACCTCAACCCGATTTGAAACTAAGTGCACTGGTTTACAGCCGTACATCGTATAACTCGTATAACTCACTCCACAACTCCACCCAAATTACTTGTCATTGTAAAAATAGCTAAAGTAAGTACCTTCGATTCTTTTAAAGTCAAAGCGATTTTCAGCATCGCCAGGCAAGGTGAACATATTCTTGTACTGAAATGTCAAGAAATTAAAAAATATAAGCACTTGTAAACAAAATACCAAAACCAAGGTTTTAAGATAAGAAATATTACAAAACAAAAATATTGGCATTATCTGGAATTATTTTCTTGCGGTAAGAGCTACAGCTGATATAGAACAAGACGATTAAACCAAAAATTTTCATGTTAAATTTATGTAGTTGAATGATAATTATTATCATTATTTCAGTTTCAATTACAGAATGAAATAAATTTATTTCGTTTTTTTCCTGTATTACTAAACTTTTTAAGGAAAGGTGACACAATTTTATGAGTTTCAACGACGTGAAGATTCAGTTCGATGCACAATTACGATAGGAAAAAAACTGAGTAATGTGATTTAAGCTTTGCACAATTTTACCCTATGCAGAATCTGCTTTGCATGCCTGGTAGGTCTATTATGTCTATTTCAGTTTAATTCTACCTGCACTACATACCTATACCATAGAGGTACATTCTGTATCTCTGTACTCTCCCCAAAACGTACACATTATCATTATTACTATTATTATTAGTAGTAGTATTATTATTAGTATTATTATTAGTATTATTATTATTATCTTCAATTTGTAACTAATGCACTGGCTGATCTTAAGCCGTTCTGTGTGCGAGAGAGCCGGTTACAACCAGTAACCAAAGGTCTCTCATCATAGTCTTTCCCTTTCAGTGCTCTAATACCTTTCGCAGAATCCTAGCTGTTCCTAATAGTGTTGTTTTCTGGACTTCGGCAATGTTGATCTCAATCCCAATCTTTTCCATGTATTTGGTAAAATTTTTCGTCACACTCCCAAGAACCCCCAAGACAACAGGTACAACGCTAACTTTTTTCAGATTCCAAAGTCTTTGGATTTCTCTTTTAATTTCCTGATACTTGTCAATCTTTTCCTGTTCCTTTTCACTTATCCTGGTGTCTCCGGGGATGGCAACATCGATGACGATCGCAGATTTGTCAACTTTATCAATAATTACGAGGTCTGGTCGTCGTGCCTCGATGACATTGTCACACTGGATGTTCATGTCCCATAATAGTTTGTGGCTCCCATTCTCTAATACTGTTTGAGGTTTATGCTCATACCATTTCTCGGCTCTTTCAAGATTCAGTTTTCCACACAGCTTCCAATGGACAATTTTAGCGACGTTGTCATGTCGTCTTTTGTACTCTTTCTGAGCAAGCTTTTTACACTCGCTCAGGATGTGGTTTACTGTTTCTCCCTTTTCTCCACACAATCTACAATTAGGCGAATCAGTGGTTTTGTCAATGTTATACTTAACATAATTTGTCCGTATTGCTTGCTCCTGGGCAGCAAATATCAAAGCTTCAGTGGTCACTTTCAAATCTGATTGTGTTATCCAGATCCACGATTTCTCCTCGTCAGTATTTTCACTTTTATTCCTGATAATTTGCCCATACATCTGCTTTCCCAGCCATTTTTGTTTTCTTTTCTCCCTATTTCTCTTTTTAAGATCTTCCTTTTTAACCGTTGATTGGTATTCAATTACACCAACATGTTTCACTGCTTGCAGTAATGAATCATTGGAATTTTTTAGGTACCATCCAAGATTATTCTCTTCACTTCTAACTGTATCTTCGCAATTCAAAAGTCCTCTTCCACCGGCATTCCTATCTAGGTATAATCTATCTACATCACTTTTAGGGTGAAAAGCTTTGTGCATTGTCAGGAGCTTTCGGGTTTTCCTGTCCAGTTCCCTCAGCTCATCACACTTCCATTCTACTATTCCTGCTCCATACCTCAATACTGCCACTGCCCAACTATTTATGGTGTGTATTTTGTTCTTTCCGTTCAGTTTCGATTTCAAAATTAGTCTGGTGCGTCTACGGTACTCTCTTACAAATTGATCCTTCATCTCATTCTCTTTGATTTTATCATACTCAATTATTCCCAGATATCGATACCCTTCCTCATCAACTGTTTTCAAAACCTTCCCATCTGGGAGAACCAAACCTTTACTCTTACTCTTATCTACTTTTCCTCTATTCAAAACCAACAATCCGCACTTCTTTATCCCGAATTCCATCCCAATATCTTCGCTGAACATATAAACCGTATTCACGAGTGAATCAATTTGCTTAAGCGACTTTCCAAAGAGTTTTAGATCGTCCATAAATAACAAATGGTTCAAACGTGTGAGTTTATCACCAAACTCATAATGAACTTTCACTTTCCTTAGTGTTAAGGTTAAAGGGATTAGGGCAAGTACAAACAAAAGTGGCGACAAACTGTCCCCCTGAAATATCCCCCTCTTAATTTCAACAGCTCCAAGAGATGTACCACTAGATGTTAACTCCAACTTCCACTTACTCATACTACCTAACAAAAACGTTTTGGTGTTCTCAGCAACTCCAAACAATTCTAAACATTCTCTAATCCAGCTATGTGGTATCATGTCATATGCTTTGCGGTAGTCAATCCATGCCATAGAAAGGTTCGTACTTCTTCGTTTGCAATCTCTAAGGACTGCCTTGTCGATAAGCAATTGATCTTTCGTGCCTCTACAATTTCTCTTACATCCTTTCTGCTCATCAGGTATTATATCTTCTTCATCAAGATATTTGTAGAGACAGTCCGATATTATACCTGTTAGTAATTTCCACATCAAAGGAAGACAGGAAATGGGGCGATAATTATCCACTGCATTACCTTTACTGGCATCTTTTTGGCACAACACTGTTCTACCAAAAGTCAACCATTCAGGTAGTTCTTCATTCCCATTCAAAATCCTATTTAATTGTCCCGATATTCTCTCATGAAGGCTAGATAACCTTTTAATCCAAAATCCTTGTACACCATCTTTTCCAGGTGCCTTCCAATTAGGAATTTTTCTAGCTTGCTTTGAGATCATTTCTGTTGTAATTACCAGTTCATTTTGTTTTGGGTACTTGCTCTCCTCCTTCAATCTTTGTAGCCATTCTGCATCCTTGTTATGATCTTTTTCTTTACTCCATATGTCACTCCAAAAGGCTTGACTTTCTGCTGCATCTGGTATTTCACTACTTCCAAAATTACAACCATTAAGTTCTGCAAACAACTTTTTCTGATCGGAATTAAACAACCTGTTTTGTCGAAACTGTTCTATTCTCTCATTATACCTCTTCAATTTGGCCACTTTTGCTAATACTCGCTGTTTGAGTTCTTCAATCGCTGTTCCAAGTCCTTTTACTTTGATCCTAAACCTAGTATAGATGTTTTCAATTTTCTTCGATGTTTTCACCTCACCGTTCTTATACCTGGTAAGTAAATTAATGCACTTGTTAAGATCCTTAATATCGCTTTGGATTCGCCGTTTCCACCACGGTTCCTGTTTGGATCGTCCATCTTTCCTGATCTTTTTGAGACCTAGCTGTTTTGATACCCATACCGAACACGCAACAATCAAATTATTGGTTTCAGTAATATTGTTGGTATTAAAGAATATCAAGACATTATTCACTCGACGAACCTCATTATTTATTCTTTTGAAATCAACTTTTTTAAATACTATCCCATCAGCATTTTCTCCAGAGTAATAAATTTCAAGCAGTTGATCAACAATCACCCTTTCTTCATCTGAGATTCCCTCAAACGAAACATTTAAACTTACCCTATTTGATCTCTCATTTACAGTACCTGTATCAACTTCAAGTAATTCAGTATTACCCTCATCACTATCTGCATTACTTTCTTGATTCAAAAAACCTTTAACTCTTCTCTTGATCATTTCCAATTCCAATTCAGTGAGCCAACCGTTTTTTCTAATCGCTCTGGCTTGGTCACAAATCCTCTGTTCAGTAATGTCTTGAAACGGGCCACGCTCTAACCATTCACTATATAACCTTTGCCGGTAACCTTTAATGGGTACACCGTTTTCATCAGTGGGATTGGATCTATAATAGCATTCCATAACAACAATATTTACTTCCTTCGACCATCTTTTTCTTTTAGGCAACTTTGATACCCCAGTAGCAGAAGTGTTGCCTATAACTCCTGTACCGGGGGGCTCGGGCACCGTCACACTTCCCGTAGGCTGTTCGGGTCCCCCCTGATCTAATATATTATTTGTACTTTGATTCATCACTAAATAGGAGATAGTCAAGTATACCGCCCCGGGCACCAAGCCGGAATTTCAAAGCTTGGGCGCACAGCTACCAGTGTTTTTATCGTGACACCATCACTAGAGAGGTTGCCACCCAAAGCTAAAGAGTCCCCTCTACCCATGAGGCCGACTAGCCCCCGCCGGATGCCAACCCGGTATTTCTTTATCTCGGGGAGAGCTAACAGGTACTACACCTTGCTCAAGGGTGACCTGGAGGTAGTTGTGGCAAAGGGTAACCTCATTCGCCCACGTCGAAACTCCACAACCGGATGCAGTTTAATGTCAATACCCAGGACGGAGTATTATTATTATTATTATTATTATTTATTATTATTATTAGTATTATTATTATTAGTATTACTATTAGTATTATTATTATTATTATTTATTTATTTATTTATTGGCATTTAAACAGGTTATTCTACATCAGTATAAAGTATTTAATGTATAAATATATAGCTACTGTTATCAATGAGAGACCTGTAAAAAAGAAAATTTTTTCTGAGTTTGTTGGGCTACCACTTTTACAGTTTGTAACTGACAAAGATTATATACAAATCAGTCAGTACATTTGCGTGTGCAGTAGTATATTTGCGTGTTCAGTAGTATTTTTCGAAACAAAAGAATGTACATCTGTGCTAACATTTGCTAAAGTCTCTTAAGAAGATAAGAGCCCCTTATGTATTTCAATTTCATCATAAACTGCTAAATTATTATGTTAAGGTCAATAATATAAATTAAATATCCTCAGTTTGAAGTATACACTACATTAAAATGCCAAGGCATAAAGCATGTGCAAATTAATTCTTTCACTTTGGCCTGATGGCATAGTGAGTTAATGTGGCCAAATAATAAAAAAGACTTTTCCAGACAAGAGAAAATATTAAAATTTAATTCTACAAAATGATAGTGCATCGGAAATCAAGTATAATGGTACAATATATACAATAAAAACTTATTAATGCTAGTCCTTTCAATGTTGTAAAAAAAATGAAATAAACAAAAAAACAAAACTATAAATAAAATATAAATTAAAAACAAAAAAATTTTAAAACCTAGTTTTGAAACTGAAATTGGAAGGAGAAGAAGGCATCTTCAAAATTACCAAAAACACTAAAAAAAACTAGGGATAAATAAAAGCAATCAACTATCAAATAAAGTGGGATAAGTGTCAAACTATAGGACTATGCAGCAAAAATCCCAAATCAGTTACAAAATTTACATGCAATTTTTCATTAAATTTTTCATTAAATTTTTCATTAAGTTTGGTGCAATTTACACAAATTCAAGAAAAAATGTAATGTTATAACTTTTTCAATCAGTGTATATTGCTGGAAATTATTCAAGATATCAATTGACGATAAAAGAAGTACGGCAAAACAGGTATCAGTTGTTTGCTTACAGTAAACCAAGGTAGCATCTTTATTATTCTAGTATCCAATGGAGAGTCCGAGTAGTTCCAGCAAAATTCTTCCTTTTGAAGCTTCCAATCGTAAAGAAACCTCCATTTCTTCAGTGTACCTTCTGAGATCTTGATTTATTGTCTCTAAAGCGTAACCTATCACTGGTACCACTACCTTTTCACCTCCCACATTAAAAAGCCATATCTTTCGATGTCTTTCCTTTCTTTCTCATATATTTATTGTCAACTTGCAATAAGAAAACTATAATTCAATATTCCCTCGTTTCTTTCTGACTGATCAAGACACTGTTCTCTATGGTCTACTTCAAGATCAAGGAATTAAATCTATTACCATTTCTATAATGCCTTAATAATAATAATTATTATTATTATATCATATTAATTACAAATGACGAATAAATTATTATTATCATTATTATTATTATTAATGTTGTTATTGTTTCTGTTTTGCTCTATGGTCTACTTCAAGATCAAGGAATTTAATCTATTACCATTTTCTATAATGCCTTAATAATAATAATAATTATTATTATATCATATTAATTACAAATGACGAATAAATTATTATTATCATTATTATTATTATTAATGTTGTTATTGTTTCTGTTTTGCTCTACTTTATTTCCCTTGTTTTTCGATGTAGAATAAAAGGTCAAAGTATAGTCCAACGGAATTTAATTCCAGTCATTCCTTGAAATGGAGAACGAGCTCTTCTCATACCATTTCATGTTTGTACGAAGAACAGTGTTTGGATATATTCTTTTCCGATACTTAACCGTCCAGGAATTTTTAAACCAATTATTCATCTGTTTCCTAAAAAGCCCCAGGGCTCAGATAATAACAAGAAGAAATCATTTTTATGTACAACACTTTGATGCATATATTTCAAGATATTTGTTTGCGACCCTTTCAACCTCTCTGTAGCTTTGTTTTTCACACTTAGCTCAGAAGAGACTGGCGTTTAAATATAAACAGATGTTTACTTTCTTGTTTTTGATCCCGATTGAGCCTGATAGCGGTGATTTTCTTTGTAAGTATGGAATGGTTTATTATGCTAAAATCGAAAATGATATTGTTATTAATATTAACACTATTGACTATTAATACTGGTCGTCAGATGTTTGACTTGGAGTTTCAAGTAATTTAACAAAACTCCCGTTCCAATACCGCAAAATAAACTAAATCCAGTGCACACGTTTAGCAACTGCTATTAGCTCATAAAGCAAAACCTCTCTTTATTTGATTTTCACAGGTACCTCTGATATTATGACAGTACTGAGTATCGTTCTCGAAATAAATTCCAGTTATAAAGCTGGCATCCAAGTTCACTAAAACATATTCACTGCTACATTTTAAATGAAATAAATAGTACATCATAGATATGTTTGAAATACATAAGGCTGGTCGCACGCATTGATGATTTCACTGAACAACATTCTAGTCTAAAAGGATCAGAACGTTTGTTCACCAAGTAGGAGTGACCAGTCTACTACATTGTTCAACAAATATCGATTCTTGTTCGGGCAAATGTGCGTTAGACAAGGGCTTAATTCCTGATTTGTCCGAAATCTTTATACCGGGCTTTAGTGCCTTGGATACACAGGCATAAGACGATTATGCGATGTCTAACACATCAATTCAGCAAATTATCAAAACACACTTACCTTCGATGGTGATACAAGCCCGACAGTCAAATAAAACAAAGTTGCTCTATCTCTGATATCTAAGTATCGTGTTGTTAAGGAAAAATCTACTAATGTGAGAAAAATGAAGTTTTTAGTCTAAACGTTTAAGAAAAGAGCCAAGCGGTTTTTTAATCAGAGATCAACAATTGGTAACCACTATCATTCTGCACATAAAAATGGTGCAGATGTGAGGTTTTCCAAATTTTTTCTTCATAATGTATATAGTTACTCTCTGTTTACTGTTGCTTTCCCTAAATCTTGGCCTTATCTTTTGTATGCCCTAATTACTTCTCCTAAATGGTTCATAACATGCGAGCATATCAAGAGGATGTAAAATCACTTTGCTCTTATTCTTTTCCTATTCTTCTTGTTGTCAAACAAAGACTAGACCAAAGAAGTCCAAGGTAATAATCTTGTGCATGTTTAGAAGAATTTTCCTGTACATCTATTTTATCTTAATATTGTTCCAGATGCATTTTTACAGCAAAGAAAAAAATTACACATGTACTCATTAGCCATTTGGTTTATCATTTTGTTATGGCGTTGTCATCTTGCGGGCGAATTATTTGGGAAGTCCTAGCTTTGTTTCCCTCGCGATGTGATGTCCAGATCGTGTGGTAGTTGTATATGAATAATATACAGTCAAAAAGTGAAGCACTAGAAGAATAGCTTAAGAGGAAAGTAAAGGGGATCTAAGCTCACAGCCCCCTACCTTACAGCTGATCACATTTCTGTTATCAAAATTTATGCCCAAGTCAGGAATGAACACAATTTACTGCATTGTTCAAATGGTTGAACACCACCAAAAACTATTGAAATGAAAATTCACTTAACTTACTATTCAGCTATCTAGAGTCCCAAAAAGATGTAAATCGACACAAAACATAAAAAAGACTTTATGAGCATGTGCAAGCTCTGCGGGAAAGAGGGGTACAGTTTTCTTGGGGACGCAGGTGAAGCAAAATTGAACTGGAACATCGAGAATTTATGCCGCACTTTTCACTAAACTTTCTGAGGCAGTAGGAAACCATACAGGATCAAGATAAACAACTGTAGACCAAACTGTTGACAGCACAGGAAAGAAAAATAAACAAGACGTTTTTGCTACCAAACATGGTGGGGAGCATTAATATAAAAATTTTTCAAAAATTATTTACGAGGAAGGATACCATCGTCTCGAAAATTTTGGCTCAGGCTCCAAAGAAGCTCGGCAGCCCCTAAAAGGTTGGAAAATAATCATAAGTGACCAAGAAAACCACACTGTTTGAGAAATTTCCTTATTGAAATGGAAAACGATGGCTTTAAACTAAAAGACTAGATTACGTGCCAAAAACATTAAAATCTTTCTTTTGGTGTAACGAACAATAATTGAATACAATAATATCTTCAATAATAATACTCACCGTATATAATTTGCTCGGACGTATGGCAAGCTAGTGCAGCTCTGCAGATACGTAAAATCTGGTTTCCAGCTTGCCAGCTTTCACACAAACGGAATTTTTGGTTTTCACGAAGTTGCTTTAATCTTGAAAATATTTCCTACAAACAAATATTTTTCACAAATTTCACTTAAACTTGATATGGTGCTGGAAAACAAGCAGAAGATTAGAGTCAGGGGGCAAATTAGCTCCGCTGTCCTGCGGATAATAGAAGTTCCTATCAAAGAACAATACCCTTCTTTGGACACGCGGCTTGGTTAGCGTCAGCAAGGGCATGCGGCTGTAAAACCACCTGTTCCAGAAAAAATAACATTGAATCGTTCAACTCTACAACATCAGGTTAGGGCGTCCTCTGTAAACGACGGGTATCAATATCCCCCGGTTAGTATGTGGAGTGGGCAAGGGGTACTCTATCAACCACGGTTACAGTTAAAGAAGCTAGTGGAAGAGAAGTCCAGGTTCGGAACATGGAATATCGGAAGCTTTACTGGCAAAGGTAGAGAATTAGCAGTCTGCAGGAGAAGGAGAAATAGTACCGTTATATGTATACAAGAGATGAGATGGAAGAACAATGGAGTCAAACACACTGGTGGTAGACGGAGTGGTAGTGATAGTGAATGAAAAATATGCCGATAAAGTAATAGAAGTCAAGAGAGACACTGATAGACTTACAATGGTGTAGTTTTCGATGAGGGTGGGAGTAGTAAATGTAGTATCAGCATATGCTCAACAAGTGGGATGTAGCAGTGAACGAAAGAAGAGTTTTTGGACAGCCCATGAAGGACTGGTAAGAGGAACACCCACACAGGAAAAACCTGTGATCGGTGTGGATCTGAATGGACACATTGGCCATGGAAGAGGAACGTTTGAGAGCGAGCGTGAAGGATTTGGGCATGGCAGGAGAAATGAGGAAGGTGAAAGGATCCTTCAAATGCCACAACTCCTAGAGTTTGTCTGTGAATTTCCTGTTCAAGAGGAGAAGGGAGCGTATAATTACGCACCGTAGTGGAGATAGATGTTAACAAATCGACGACTTGTTGATTCGACAAAGTGCCAAGCTGTGAGACATTAATTGTGCAGTAAAAAAGGGTGAAGCCATAGCTCCTCAACACCGACTTTTGGTAGTCGACATGAAGCGGAAAAACGTGGAGCCACAAAAGCACCCCAGAGTATCTAGAGTCAAAACGTGGAAATTGGGTAAAAAGAGGAGGAGTTTTAAGCAGCTAAACGCGAGAAAAGAGCGGGAAGTATATTTAAGGAAGTTGAGGATGGGTGGAACCTCCTGAAGACAACGGTTGGGAAAGCAGCAGAGGAAGTATGTGGTGGGAGTAAAGGAGGACGAGCGATCCAAAAGGGCACCTGGTGGTGGCAGGACAAAGGTCAAGCAGCCGTGGAAAGAAAGAAAGCTCCCTTCAAGGAATGGAAAACACACAAGGGTGGCAGAAGCAGAATACAAAGCAGGAAATAAGAAGGCAAAGGAAGGGAAGAGCATGATATACAAAGTTGCAAAAGTGAGGGAAAGAACCTTCAAGGTTTGTAGACAAAGTTAGTGCAATCAGGGATAAGAATGGAGGAGTGTTGTACAGAGATGAGGGCATAGCAGAAAGATGAAAGAAATTTATTGAAGAGCTGCTCAATTTGGAAAATGACCTAGAGGTTCTGGAAACGGTATAACTTAAAGAAGGACCAGTGATGAATATCTCGGATGACGAAGTAAGAAGAGCTATTAAGATGAAAAGTGGAAAGTCTGCAGAGCTTAGAGCTTACAGCTGATATGTTGAAAGCTTTGGAAGAGGAAGGGGTAGAGTGGATGGAGGATTTATGCAGAAAAGCTTGTTTGGAGTTGGGGAAGCTCAGATGACTGGAGGAGCAGTTTTATTGTTTCAATATATAAGCAAAAAGGAAGCGACCCTGAGTGTGGCAACTACAGAAGAATTAAACTGATGGAACATGTGATGAAGATCTTGGAGAGAATGATGGACGAAAGGCCGAGGAGAATAAAGGGCATTGGAACAACAGACGCGATCTAAATCCTTGGGCAGCTATAGAAAAAGAAGCTGGAAGGCAACCAGTCGTTTTACCTAGCATTTGTTGATCTGAAAAAGGCGTATGATCGGGTTCCACGAGAAGTTGTGTTTTGGGTGTTTAGGAAGAAGAATGTACCGGAAAAGCTGGTCCGAATAGTACAGGAATGTACAAAGAGCAAAGTAAGAGTGGTAGGAGGCTTATCTGATTTTTTCCCGGTTGAAGTTTGCCTCCACCAAGGATCGCTATTGAGTCCTTCCCTTTTTGTTACGGTCATGGACGAGGTACCAAAGAATATTAGACATCAAAACGTCTGGGAGCGTCTGTATGCTGATGACCTAGTGATCACCACAGCATCTGAGGAGGAGTTGGAAGAAAGATTGAGGTGACAAGAAGCGCTTGAGATCAAAGATTTGAAGGTAAGCGCAGGAAAGTCGAAAGTTATGGCAACTTTAAAAACTGGAAATGAACAGTTGGCAGTAGAAGACAAACATGGATAGGAGCTAAAGCAACGTAAAGCGTTTAAATATTTGGGATCACCTCTCGAGTGATAAAGGAGGGAGTGAGGAAGAAGTATAAGAAAGGGTTAAGAGAGGCTGGAATAAGTGGAGAGAAGAGAAAGGAGTTGTATGCAACCGAAGAATCCCCAGGAGTCAAAATTAAAGTCAAAATAACTGTCATCCGACCAGTCTTGATGTATGGTGGAGATAGATGGGCGCTGAGGAAGAATGAGGAAGGTCTACTCGTGCCCACTGGAATGAGGATGTTAAGGTAGAATATGGGAATCTCACGTCTGGAGCATTGCACAAATGTTTTGATCAGAGAAAAGCTGCGGGAAGCTAAGTTGAGGTGGTATGGGTACGTGCGGTGTTGTGAAAAGCATGAATGGATCCACAAGGCTTGGGCCAAACGATGCGAGAAAAAAGGACGAGAGGAAAGCAGAGGCTCAGATGGCAAGACGTGGGTAGAAGAGACATGGAGTGGAAATGAGAGAGCGAGAAGCATGCTGTAGACAGAATAACGTGGAGAAGGAAAATCCGCGCCTCAGACCTCCGAGGTTAGAGGCACTGTTAATGAAGAAGATTTATGAAAGTTCAAAAAGTGCTTAAAACGTTTAAAAGGCGCTTAAAACAACTAAGAGAAAAATTTCCTGAACCAGACTATGCACTTGTTAATCTATTTAATTACGTTAATTTTTTTCAAACAGTATCCACAAGTTCAAACAAAATGTTTGAACTTGTTCTTTCTTTCCACTCAGTTTTAACTCTCTTGGAATATGTCCAACAGTCTGTCCTTCCTTAACAACACTAACTACATATATACATCGTACTTGTTTCCCCAACCAATTTCACACAGTAGTTCTTCTCCAATTGACGATGATCAAACCTTCTTATAAATATTATACCCTGTAATGTAGCTCTCGAAAGTAAAAAAGTACGGCTTCCACAACATTGCTCAACCTTGGTTTCCGCTTTGCTTTGCGACTTCTTGGCAGTGTTAGATCATGAAAGGCTAAGCGGGTGGAAATTTGAACTATAAGTAAGAATCCATTTTTCTAATTTTGGGGTAAACCGAGTAATGAATCTGTACAAAAGGTTTTTAATCAGAAACACCGAATATGAAAACAGGTCGATTGTTAATTGATTGATTGTCTTTATTAATTTAATATTGATAATTACTGTGTTTTTAAGACACTGTGGCATTGTAGAGTTTTGTTTTTGGATTCTGAAGAATCTAATTCTTATTTAAATTAAAATTTTATTTCAATATTTCCGATAAAAAAAGTACACAACTCTGAGTTTCTTGCCCACGCATTCATCAGATGTACACATAAAAAACTGCTAAAAAACTATGCAATTATATAAAGTTGAGAAAGTAATTAAAAAGTCATTAAAATTTTCAATGGTCTGGTGGGACGGATTTGTAGCTCTATAAAAGGTGTTTATTGACGTGTCGACATATAGAGATTAGTTCAGATCTTTTGTTTAATAGTTTCAATTTGGACGTAATTATGTGAAATTTCTCCGTCAGACAGGGGTTGCACGTTTTGCTGCCATTAACATACGGGTGGGCATGGCCAATCACTTTCCAATTCAAAGTTGCTGTTATGTTTTTGTTTTGTAATTATGTCTGGAATTTACAAAACAAAAATATGTACACCTGATGAATGCGTGAGCAAGAAACTCAGAGTTATGTACTTTTTTATCAGAAATATTGAAATAAAATTTTAATTTAAATAAGAATTAGATTCTTCAGAATCCAAAAACAAAACTCTACAATGCCACAGTGTCTTAAAAACACAGTAATTATCAATATTAAATCAATAAAGACAATCAATCAATTAACTATACGACTTGTACGGCTACTTTTTCTCGGTGTTGTTTCATTATCAAAATAGTTGGTCTGAATTTGATCCAGAAATATCAGTTGTTGACAAGCTCGAGTCCCTTTCTTTCAATAAGTTAAGTCATTACGCGTTTCTCAATTTTTCATTCTTNTTCAATATTTCCGATAAAAAAAGTACACAACTCTGAGTTTCTTGCCCACGCATTCATCAGATGTACACATAAAAAACTGCTAAAAAATCTATGTACTTACATAAAGTTGAGAAAGTAATTAAAAAGTCATTAAAATTTTCAATGGTCTGGTGGGACGGATTTGTAGCTCTATAAAAGGTGTTTGTTGACGTGTCGACATGTAGAGGTTAGTTCAGATCTTTTGTTTAATAGTTTCAATTTGGACGTAATTATGTGAAATTTCTCCGTCAGACAGAGGTTGCACGTTTTGCTGCCATTAACATACGGGTGGGCAGAGTTGTGTACTTTTTTTATCGGAAATATTGAAATAAAATTTTAATTTAAATAAGAATTAGATTCTTCAGAATCCAAAAACAAAACTCTACAATGCCACAGTGTCTTAAAAACACAGTAATTATCAATATTAAATCAATAAAGACAATCAATCAATTAACTATACGACTTGTACGGCTACTTTTTCTCGGTGTTGTTTCATTATCAAAATAGTTGGTCTGAATTTGATCCAGAAATATCAGTTGTTGACAAGCTCGAGTCCCTTTCTTTCAATAAATTAAGTCATTACGAGTTTCTCAATTTTTCATTCTTTTGACAAAAGCTTGCTCAATATATTTACAACAATAAAGATGATATAAAAGATAACATAACGTATAATGTTATTAAATGAGGGTACATACAAGAATTGGAATGATATTCAATCATCCCTAACCATTTCAAACAAAAAGAAAGAAATTGTTCTATATGAGCAAACAACTCACCAGGGGCATTAGGTTCTTCTCCATTGTAGCTCGCTCCAGAAAAACCAGATGATAGCTTAAGTTCCTCATCAGTTCTTTGTCAGTTAGATTTAAAATAAAATCCACGAGATCATTTACCAGCGGAAAGTAGGCATCACTGTATATTCCAGGGGGAAAGAGTGCAGTATAAAAACTTTTTTTGAAAAACCCAACAAAATACACAATAAATTCTGTTCATTAAATAAAAGAAATGGCTTAAAATAACAATATTATGATACCGTCTGACAATTCCAATAATTAATGAACGAATAAGGAGTAAAAACAAAAAAATGGAAAGAGATACTATATACTATAACGAATACTTTAACAACCTGGCTTTCCTAAAAAAGCACTAGAACATTCATGAACCTAAAATTATTTCTATTCCTCAGTGTAATTTGATGTCAGGTCCATGTCCTACCGGATGTACTTACCAAAATATGTTACTAAAAATGAATATGCGAAATATCTAAAACTATAGGAAATGGATGGTATGCTCAAAAACCAACTTTTACAATGTGCTTGGGAGTAGCTCCCTTTACTAGGAAGCTAAATTAAACAATACATTGCATAGAAATAAGAAAAAAAGTAACACTATTGTATACTAATCTTAAAATATTGATCTTTTTTAAATACAATTACGAATCAAGATAGATTTTACTTTTTAGGTCTATTAAGAAGGAGAGGGTAAGAAGCACTGCAGTTTACGTAAATAGTTCATTTCAAAAATTCTTTAACTTGAAGTTTTCAAAATCCTGTATAAATATTCAATAATAGCAGCAACAGTAGCAACAGCAGTAGAAATTACAATAGTGGTAGTGGTAGTGGTAGTGGTAGTAATAGTAATAGTAGTAGCAGTAGTAGTAGTAGTAGTAGTAGTAGCAGTAGTAGTAGCAGCAGTAGTAGTTGTACTACTACTACTTCTACTACTACTACTAATAATAAATAATAAATAATATTAATTGGATTTTAGAGGGTCCAGAAAGTCAAGTAGTAAATGAAAAATTCAAAAAAGTAGTAAACGAAAGCACGAAAGCTTGGGAAATTGAACTGACTTATGGAAATGACATTCTCGTTAAAGTGAATATTGAGAGAGACATATTCCAAGGAGATTCATTGTCACCTATACTGTTTGAAATGATAGTCTTACCACTAAGACATACTAGTATTGAAATGAGGGAAAGAATGTAACGCTAGAAGTAATAAAGTTGCCAGACAGTAAAAAGATAATATCTTTGGAAGAGACTGAAGAGTAAAAATATTTCGGCATACTGCAGGCAGATCACTTTAAACAAAGGAAAATAAAAGAGAAGATTGGGAATGAGTACAGGTGAAGTGTCAGGTAAACTACTAGAAACGAAACTAAATGGATAAAATGTTATTAATGCAATACACATCAGGGCATTATCTTTCCTGAGATATTATACAGTTTTTTTAGGCTGGACGAAGGAAGAGATACATTAGTTAGATGAAAAAACAAAAAAACTATTGACAATTCAAGGGGGACTACACCCAAAACGTAATGTGTACAGACTATATACTATGTACAGACTATATACTATATATTCTATACTATATATGTACAGACTATATACTATATCCAAGGAAACAAGGTGGAAGAGGACTGCTTAATGTGGAACATGTTGTAAACCTCGCAGTTATTGGGATTAAAGATATGTATGTAACAGTGACGAAAGGTTAATAAAATCAGCCAGATTGGCAAATGAATATAAAGGGGGGAGCGAAGTTAAGTATAAGTTGCGGCAAAAGATAGAATGGCATCAGGCATGGAATGAAAAGACCTTACATGGGGAGTTTTTAAGGGCAGACAGAAAATGAAGCAGGCAAGGATAGATGAAACTGGCTTAGAAATGCAGGAAGTAAAAGAGGAACGGAATCAATGATAATGGCTGCACAGGCACAAGCAACACGCACCAATATCATCAAAGCAAAGATTGACAGAAGGCAAAAGGAAATTAAATGCAGAGTGTGCGGTCAGAAGAGACGGTGAGCCATATCATTAGTGAAAGCAGTAAGTTGGCTCAAAAGTAGTACAAAAGTCGACAGGATTGGGTTGGCAAGTGAATCAATTGGGAAGAGTGTCGTAAAAATAGGATCGATGTAACTTTAAAGTGGTACGACCATCAGCCAAAACCAGTAAAAGAAAATGAGAGATGTAAGATATTGTGAGGATTTAACATCCAGACTGTTCATGCGATTGAAGCTTGACGTCCTGATATGGCTGTGATAGACAAAGAAGCGAAATCCACTAAAATCATAGGCTTTGCAATTCCTTATGATACGAGAGTAAACACCAAGGCGGTAAAAAAGATTGAGAAACATCAAGATCTTGCAAGAGAGATAAAGACGTTATGAAGCATGAGGGTGACAGTCATCCCAATAGTCATAGGAACACTTGGAACACCACCAAAGAAAATAAAGAAGAGGTTGTAGAATATCAGTACAGAGACACGGGTTGCTGAGCTGTAGAAAACTGTGATATTGCATTCTGCCAGGATCCAGGAGATTTGAAAAATCTTGTTGATAAAAACACATTATCAATGACATTTAGTGAGCAAAAAAGGTATAATTCTACTACTACTACTACTACTACTACTACTACTACTACTACTACTACTACTACTACTACTACTACTACTGCTGCTGCTGCTACTACTACTACTACTACCACTACTACTACTACTACTACTACTAATAATAATAATAATAATAATAATAATAAAAATAATAATAATAATAATAATAATAATAATAATAATAATAGGAGCAAAGTACAGAATTAAGGAACGGATTGCTCTACTTGGAGTTGACACAAAGAAATTTGGACTTATTCAGCAGGC
>RDPX01000431.1:480978-546880 GCA_003991215.1 Morbakka virulenta | reverse complement strand
GATTACGCTTTTGGACCATAGGTGACCTGTTAAGGTTCGCAAGTGTTTACGGTAGCATATATCTATTTTATTCATCATAGCTTTGTTGGTAGCCCAGCTGTCCCAATTATATAGCATGATGGAGAGGCAGTACGCGTTATAAAGTCTGAGTCTGGTCTTGAGCGGAATCTTATTGCGGCGAGACCAGATTTTCGATAGTGATTTGAATGCCATGTTGCCTTGGATGCATCTGGCAGAGATGTCTGCTGAACTACATAGTAGGGACCCTAAAGTTTTACACTAACGCCAGTTTTCGCAGCCTCGGATAGGTGTTCCTTCTGGATCAGTTTCAGATATTTGGATCTACCTTGAGAATTAACACAAGATTTCTTAGAGCAGCGCATCTGGTGTAGAAAAACAAAAATTTGTACTTGCATAATATTGAATCAATTTTTAGTAAATATTGTTGGTAAAAATTAGCAATTATTTTATGCACTCTATTTAGCATTAATCTCAAACGCAAGAAAAATTGCATTTAAATACCGCTTTATATTCAGATCTTCCTCCAACTCTTTGTGAGTTTGAAATCTCTTGTATAAATAACACAGGAACAAATTTGCCCCGTTAAAGGGAGCACATGTTTCTGTCTAATTTTGATATGCTGAATTCAAATATGGCATCTACTTTAGCCCATCACATCAAAATATTTTGAAACAGTGCATTTCATATTTTAACTGTTGCTCAATTTTTTAAAAATATTGCCCAAGTTTGAGGAAACATTTTCCGGTCACATGTGCTTTTAGAATGATTGGAGTGTCTGTTTCAAATCCTTAGCTGCTTGCCTGGCCAGTTTGAAGAGTTATTCAATGAGTGGTGAGATCATCAATGTGTACTGTATTGCCTGAGTGCGTGTTTATAACTTGTGTTTTATGTGTGAAATTAACCCCTGTTAATCTTTAATGACGTCAATCACAGTTGGTGTTTCTATTTTGTCCTGCTATCGTCATGTATGTTTTTGTATCCCATAATTAGAATTACATTTAAATGTTGTATGATTGTAGAAATTCATCAGTTAACCTTGAAAGTTAAAATAGCAAGACGCTCTCTAGTTCTGAGTGAAACAACGTCAAAGAACGTGTTATATTGTGCAACAAAGCAAATTCGACATGGCTTAAAGCTTCTTAGGTTTGTGTTGTGTACCAGATCGTTCAAAATTCATAGCTTCAGAACAAAGAAAATGCATTAATGGAGTTGACCAGTTTTGTTATATTTGTGGATCGTACAGTCTGCAGAAGCAAAGACGAAAGATCACTGACTTTGTTTAAGAAACTCTACTTTGCCTCTTCACCCAGGTTCTTTGGAAAGAAATCCAAGTGAGAATGAAAGAAATAATCTTAAGTGACATTCGAACACCAAGCTCTTGGTAACTCTTCAGCATTTCGTCAACAAGCTCTTCATAATTTGGAGCTCTAAAATTTCCGAAGAAAGACTTTGTAAGTGCTACAAAGCTATCCCAAGCAGCCATTTCTTACTCTGATAGTGCATTTCTAAAGTCTTGGTCATTCAGTATAAGACGAATTTGGGGACCATTAAAACACCTGCTTTTAATTTAGCATCAGATAAAATACCTTTGAACTTTGTCACCAAATAATGAAAACCATCACCATCTTGATCCATGGCTTTCACAAAGTTTTTCATTAATCCGAGATTCAAGTGAAATGGTGGTAAAAACACCTTTTCAGGGTCAACAAGACTTTTGTTAAGACAGTTAAACTTCCCAACTAAGTCTTTTGGTCTCTCTGGTCAATCCCTTTGTATATAATGTTTAGTGTCTGATCTGCTATCCCATAGACAAAGGAAACACATGTGCTTTGTGTAGCCTTGTTGCAATTCAAGAAGCAAAGAGATTACCTTTAGGTCTCCACAGATGTTCCATTGATGGATCTTATAGGCAACTGCAGACAACAGTGTCTTCATAGTTTCATAACTTTCACTCATTCCATGGGCGTGAGCAATTGGAACAGAAGGTAATTCGTTACCATTATGGAGAAGGACTGCCTTCAATGTATCCTTTCCAGAATCAATAAATAACCTCCACTCATCTTTTTCATAAACATGAGACTTACAAAGATGTTCCATTAGTGACACAACATCATAGCAGTAACAAAGTTTGCCATCCATTTTGAAATACTGTGAGAGCTTCTCATGCCTTTGGCGGAAAGTGGTAGTGTGAACTCCTTCTTGCAGCAAATTCCATTGGTTGAGTCTGGATCCTAGTAGTTCACTTTTCTCTTTGGGTAGATTAAGGTCTCTTACAAGGTCATGCAACTCGTCTTGACTAATAAGATGGGGCTCCTTGCTCTCTACATCTTGAAAGTCAGTATCCATGCATTCACCATCTTCACTAGATTCTGACTCACTTTGTCTACCTAATGGAGGTTTGCGAACTGGTAACTCAGGACTATGAGGGACTGGTCTGTGAGCAGATGCCACATCTGGATACTTAATCTTAAATCGAGTTTTCACAGAATAACCTTTGGTATTAGTGAGGCAGAAGTAGCAGTCAGAAGAATGATCTTTTTGTTCACGCCAAACCATTGGTACAGCAAAAGGCATACCAGAAGACCGCTTGCCATGCATCCATTCATTCAAATGATTCACACAGGGTTTACATGCAATGTGAGGTGCCCATTTCTTGTCTTGATCACCAACAGGGCATTTAAAGTATAGTTTGTAGGCCTTTTTAACATTTTTTGTGATAGACTTTTTCAAGGTTTCAGGTGTGAAAACTCTACAGATGTAACAGAAAGTTTCTGAAGAATTAATGCATTTGCGACCTTCCATTCTTGATTAAGCACTCTCAGTAACCTTCATAGAATAAGCAATCTGAAATCAAAAAAAAAAAAAATTATTTTAGTATTCGGCATATATTTGTGTTTTTTGTATACATGTCATCACAAGATCAGAATATATATATATATATATTACTTTTTACGTATTATATAAATGCTTAATTGTATAGTGCTTATTACTGTCCCTGTCTTTCATACACACCCGAACACACATATATACATATACATAAATACAAAGCAGTAAGACATGAAAAGGAAAATAATGAATTTTAATAATACCAAGACTTTTCTTCCATAACTGGCGTTTTTACGAAATTCATGGTTCTCGAAAACTAGACGTGATAGAGAAAAATGGAGATAATATTCGTAATCTACAGATCAAAATTAGTAAGAATCACTACACACTATGTCAGAACCATAAAACTTTTAAAATTTTGTTGACCAGTGTTATTAGCAAGGCAAAATATTACCTACCTCCTGTAAGGCTGGTTAACCTTGCTATGTCACTGATACTAAGCCATCTAAACTGCTGTTTACCTTTGTTTCATAATCTCAGCAACAAGCAAACTGGATGCAGCACTAAAAATACGAAAGCGATTTGCCTGTCTTATATACTCTGTTAACCCAATAACCAGTAACAACCCACTCTTCATAAAGCTTAACTGGCCACCAATCCACCAGAGTCCTGAACTAAATACACAGGTATACAGCCAAAATGTATCTTGAATGAAAGAGCTTTTTCTGGTTTATTTTTCGGCGCTTATTCCAAAAATGATATTTAAATTTTTTATTGGCCCTCAATTTTTCAGAATTTTTATTTTATTTTTTTTGAAAAAATACATTTTTCAAGAAAAAAAATAGTAAAGAAAGTTCAGAAGATTGCGTTATCTTACTGAGAAGAAAGTATTACTTTAAAGTAATACTTTCTTCTAAGTAGTTGTCAGAAAACAAAGAAACTTTAACAGAGGTCTGTTTGTTTGCTCAGCTTGACAAAAGATGCGGTTTTGGACTCACTTTCGGCTTTTGTTGCTACAATAACTCCATGTAACCAACTAAATAAACATTGCGTCATGCTTAAAGTTGCTCTGAAACAGAAAGGAGTCAGTTCTGTAATTATATCACAGCTAGCATTTTCAGCTCAAAGACGCTCGCTAACACCATTCATTTGTGGAGCTCATTATTTATACTTTGGATGTAAAGTTGATGACAAGGAAAGGATATGGGCACCACAAACGTGTTACAATACATGTGCTACAAAACTACCTTTGTGGGCCAACGGAAAGAGACAACATATGGGTTTTGCAGTGCCTATGGTTTTGAGAGAACCAAAAAATCATGTTGATGACTGCTACTTCTGTATGCTTCCGGATGTCACAAAGGGTATTACGCAAAAAAAAGAAATCCCGACTAGAATATGCATCTCTACTATCGGTGATGAGCTTCCTGTTCCTAGATGTCCAGAAACCTTTGGCGAGTATTCTTTACATACAAACCCATTTTTCTAATTTTAATTTGACAAGCAACAACTTAAATTTAGCAACTGAAAAACACACTCCTTATTTGAGTTTGTCGTTTAAAGTGAAGTTCCTTGCCTGGCAACTGGATGACTCAGCTTCAATTCAAGGTAATAACTTAAATTTTTCTTTGTTAGGGTTTCCATTATGTTAGTCGTAATACCCAAATGCCAATTGAAATCTGAGGATGTGAACAATTGAAAGCTGCTTCCCAGTAGCAAGGCGTTTTCTTGTCAGAGATCATGTGCTATTGGCTGTTGCTTGACAAAGCAAGAGGTCATTAAAGAGCAAACGAATGTAGTTGCCCTCCAGGTTATGCAGCACTAGATGGATTAAGCAGTTTCAAGATAGCTCATCTTCTCACTTCATCATAATTTCCTTTTCAGATGAGTGCTCGGATCTCACCGAGGATGAACTTGTCAATCTTCTGACTCTAACAAAATATCGGTCCCCTCGAGTGCTACAGACTCCTCAAAGCCGCATGTTATAAGTCAAGCAGAGCTAAATGATTTTGTTCGTGATTTGAATCTACCTAAGGAAAAGCAGAGCTTTTAGGTTCTAGACTACAGCAGTGGAGACTTCTCAGACCCGATGTTAAAATAAGCACCTTTCGCAGCAGACACTAGGCATTGCAAGAGAACTTTGAAGAGAGTGGATCATTTTCAGTTTGTTCAATGTGACTGGTCTGATGACAGCCCTCCAAATCAATTATTTACTTCAGAAGTGTAGATTTTTTATTGATTCATCAAAGGCCAGTCTGAAAGCTGTCCTTTTGCATAACGGAAATTTGTTACCTTCTATTCCTCTAGGACATTCAGCTGAAACAAAGGAAACATACTCCAGCTTCGAGAAGTTGCTAAGGTATGTAAAGTACTATGAACATCAGTGGATGATTTGTGGAGACTTTACGGTTATCGCTTTATTGATGGGAATGCAACTTGGCTTTACAAAGTATTGCTGTTTTCTCTGTGAGTAGGATGGTAGATGTCGTTCATTACATTACAGAAAGACAGACTGGCTACTGAGAAAACTAACAGCTGGTGAGAAAAATGTTATCAATGAGCCACTAGTTGATCCACACAAAGTGTTAATACCACTTCTTCATGTCAAGCTTGGCTTAATGAAAAACTATGTAAAAGCTATGGATAAAGATGAACCTGGATTTCAGTACATCAAATATAAATTTCGGAACATTTCTGATGCTAAGCTTCTAGAAGGCATATTTTGTTGGTCCTCAAATAACACAACTTCTGCGAGGCGATGCTTTTCTACAGTTACTCTGTGCGAAGGAAAGAGTTGCATGGTGTTATTTCAAGGCTGTAGTGAACAACTTTCTAGGAAACCAGGAGTTGGCAAACAATAAGGAACTAGTAAGTGATATGTTGAAGGCTTACCAGGAGCTTGGATGCAACATGTCACTAAAGATTCATTTTATCCATTCATATCTAGAGCGGTTTCCTGATAACTGCGGTGCCTACAGCGATGAGCACGGCGAACGCTTTCACCAGGATATTGCATCAGTTGAAAAGAGATACCAAGAAAATTGGAGTTGCGTAATGCTAGCTGACGTCTGCTGGATGCTGATAAGGGATGATCCTGAGGCCATCCACAGGAGAAGCTCTAAGAAGAAAAAACTATGAAATATTGTAAAATTAGCTTTTAACATGCGTTTTTCATGTTAATATCACGGTAAATCTGAATATTTTTGTGATGAAATTACATCACAAAATAAAAGAAAATCCAGCAAACAACTAGTTTTTTCGTGTTTCTGAGATTTAAGGGGTACCAGTTCTGGAAAGTTGGGAGCCAACTCAATGTTTTGATAGCGATATTCGTATTCAGCGCCCCGAATTTAGTAGGAAAATGTTCATCTCGTTCAAGATACAGAGAAAAAGTTAAAATTTGTTGACCTGTGATATGTGCCTACTCAAATACAAGCTTGTTAACAACTTAACTCCTTCATGGTTAACTGAATATCAAACAAGTGCATCAGAAGAAGCTAAAGGTGTTGCAAGATGCCCAATTTTCCATAAAGTTTTAAAATCAAATCACGATGGTTCTGCAGGAAAAGACACTGGACCTTTCTTAAACTATGCATAAGTCTTTCTACATGTAAGATGCCTTAGTTGGTTTGCAGCAATAATACTTGATATTGAGCACCATTTCAGTAATCCTTTTCCAAATAGCTTTTAAAGGTTCAAGTTCAGCAACACTCATAATGCCTTGCAGAGAACAGATCCAAGTGATTCCATAATGATTAAGTCAACTACAAATTAAATCCTTTGGAATTTAGTAAACTTTGTACCACTGTGTATTTACTTATTTTCTGTTGATGGGCATTGCTATGAAGGTCATACGGACCGTCTACATCCACTATGATCATTGTTGTCCCCCTGTTTACTATAAGGTTAGGCTTAAGAGCTAATTCGCTTTCGTTCAAACTAACAATCTCAGCAAAGCACGTTTGTATGATTTTCTTGATGAAAACTGTCTGTAATTCTTTTAGTATCTCACTCGGATTTTTTTCAGTGATCCTATCATGTCTAGCGACATAACTGTTTCTGTACTCTGTACTTCCATTCAAAACATGAGACATAAATTCAAGACAATAACCATCAACCGTGCAAGCCGAAGACTGACATTGATAGCGTATAGACAAAGTGTAGTTGCAAGCTAGGACATTATGTTTGACTTTGTACCCAAAACTGACCAGATCTTCTTTTATTATGTAAATACATACATACGTACATACATGCATGCATAAATGATTATTTTTCGGTCTTGTCAGACAAGTTCCATTCCTTCATTTCCTTCCTCTACCTGCTCTTGCCACCCTTAAAGTCTTAAGTGGCTCTTGAAACCTGCAAGAGACTTAAACAGTTTGTGACAGACGTGGCATTTCAAGTGATATGTCAGGACAGCAGCAACAGGATTTTCATACCCGTGAATCCTGAGGTGTCGTTTGAGTCTACGAGACAATTTGCAGGTTTTGGAGCAGGATAGACATGAGTAAATGGAAGATTCAAAAGTAGTAGCAGTACGGGTCACAACAGGAATGATTCCTGGTCTAGTGGTCTGATGAGACTTCTGATGATTTACCAGCCCTGTCTTAGACAACAGAGACCGAGCACTCACCTTACAAGGCCAAACAGGGCCATCATCAGCTGGCAAGAGCTTATGTTTCCTGCGGATCTCTCCAGTTTAGCACCGGGAATTCTGTTCTCCTCATACAACGTAGCATTTTGAAAGATTTCACCTTTCCAACGCTCAAGATCTAAAGTTAATGTCTCCCAACTGCCTTTAGCAATCTCCATATGCCTCAGATTCTCCTTAATATTGTCCTTAAACCTTTTTCTTGGCTTACACTTACGTATTTTTCCAGATGACATTTCACCATAGAACAGTTGTTTAGGGAGCCATGAGTCCTCCATTCGTATCAAGTGGCCAACGCAGTGCATCTGACTTTTCATTACCATTGACGATATGCTTACATTGTTTGCTTTGGATAAAGCAGTTGTGTAGGGGGCGCGACCCTCCCATTTGATTCCAAGAATGTGCCTAAAATAATGATGGTGAAATCTCTCAAGAAGCTTGATTTGCGACTGATACTGAGTTCATTTCTCTGAGGCATAAAAAAGAGTGGTCAACACACAGATCTCATATCCAGAAAGTTTGGTTTTTAGAGTGAGATCCCCATCAGACCAAATTCTGTCTTCTAATTTGCCAAAGGAACTTGCAGCTTTGCTGATTTTCTTCTTGATTTCAAAATCCAGAGAGTCATCATTGGAAAGATAGCACTGCCCAGGTAAACGAAGTGCTTGACAACTTCAAACCTCTTTCCAGTAACAAAAATGACAGGCTCTAAATAAAGCTCATCAGGTAAAGGAGTATACATTACTTTGGCTCTATCAATGCTGATTGTCAAGCAAAAAGGAGTACATGCATCAGCAATGTGATCCACGACACACTACATGTCAGCAGCAGAAAGAATAACAAGACTAGCATCATCAGCATACAGGGGCTCCCTAACAAGACTTTGTATACAAGCATCTGAGCTTGGAATCTCCTCAAGTTGAATACTTTACCAGTTGTTCTAAATCGGAAATAAGCTCCTATGTCACAGTCATGAAAAGCATACCACAGAACCGCAGTCAAATACAGTGAAAACAGAGTTGGGGAAAGTATGTCTCCCTGTTTCATTCCATTGTTAATAGCAATTTTTTTCTGATAACTGACCGTTAACATTTACACGAGTTTTAACGTAACTGTCTGACATTATCAACAAATGCGGGTGTGTAACCATATTTGCCAATTAACTTCCTGAGAACTTCACGATTTATAGTGTCAAAAGCCAAAGTTAAGTCTACAAGCACTTGACAAAGAGGTAGATGTTGCTCTTTTTTTTCTCAATGAGCAGTCTGGCGTAGAAAATCATGTCGACAGTTCCACGCCAAGCATATCTCTAACCAATTAAAGACCAGTCTTGCAAACAACTTTCCAACAACTTAACAATGAAATTCCGCGATGGTTATCACAAATTGACTTCCTGCCTTTTTCTTTGTATTCCAAACAGACATAAGCAGAGAACGTACTGTCCTGTGAACATTTACACCACCATGAACCAGCAACTCAACTGGAATGCCATCAAGGCCTAGTACTTTGCCTTTGTTAACCTGCTTAATACTTCCAATAACCTTTGTGAGAGATGGCTCAATAGCTAGCTCGGGGTGTTAGCCTCGCATAGGAACACTATCGATCGTGGTATCATCACAACATAATAGTTGCAAAAGTGATCCTGAAAATGCTCAAAGTAGCGTTCTATTATTTTTTTCACTCTGCTCCACGCAATGTCTTGACCTTGCAAGAATACCTCTTTGACTAAAAAGTCAAGTAGATCTCCTTGTCTAGACTGAGAAGGGGATCAAGTCGCCTTGTGCTCCTTCTTCTGGTAAAAGAAGGTGTTGGTAATAACCAGACTGAGTTCAGTCCAGAGTTGGAGGAGCAGGAAATCATTCGAGTTGATATTACCAATGCCATGAGGTCCCAAAGGCTTCCATGTTTCACTGTCAGAGCCAACACGAGCATTTAAGTCACCAAAGATGACTACATTTTCACCTTTCGGTATGTTAGTAACAAGTGCTCTAAGAAGATAATAGAACGAAGAGATATCTTTCTCAGGAGACAAATTTTGGTGAATAAAGCGAGAGAAGAGTCGTGTATCTGCTAGCATTGAGAGTAATCCTCAGCTTCATTATACACTCATTGACATCAACTGACTGCTTACTTTTGTTGTAATGTATTCTTCACCAAACAATCTGTACCAGCTTCACGTCTCTCTTTCTCAGATTTTCCAGACCAGAATATGGTGTAACCTGACTCATGCCCTACAAGCTGCTCTACTCTAGCAAAGGGGGTTTCAGATAGAGTACCAATGTCCTCATTGTATCTTGCCAGTTCATTAGCTAAGATTGCAGTTTTACGCTCAGATCTTTTCCCATTGTCTATCAATCTCAAATTCCAGAAGCAGAGTGGAAATGGGAGTATTTTGGTATAAAATCTACCTGTATTTCTGTTCCTGCAAATAAGAACAGCCGTTAGCCGCAGGAAGCTGACCAGAATATTAAGGCAGCTTTGTTTAAGACACATTCTCTAGTCCCCTCCCAGCTTTCGGTGAGCAGTGCTATCCTGGGAAGGCTGCTCAGTTACACAACTCTCCACAGAAATACACACATGCGTTGGGTGATGTAAAAAGGTGATGTTATGATAAGCCCTTTACCACCTGTCTGACAACATGTTTCCAGCCTGTCAGGCCTACAGACGTCGCCACTACTGTATTGCCACAGGACTTTCGAACAGATTGATGTTGAGGTCGGAAGGAATTTCTGTGCAATATTCGTATAATGGCACAACCTTGTACAACAGCAAAGCCTCTCTCTCCATATCAATTGGCTGGTTTCAGCAATAAGCAATGCTAGATAGCTGGCAACATTTCAACTGCAGGTTTTTCATCAGAGTATATCTTCTCCTAGGTGAGATACCAACCAAGGCTAACAAGCTTCACCAATCCGAAGCAAATTGGATTTGAGGTGCCAGTAACTCGCCTTTCATTCCTTCTCCTATTAGTTAGAAAAAATTTCGCCACAAGGAGCTGAATTTGATTGTCAGAGGGTATTTGAGACGCTGTCATTGGGGCATTTTTATAGACTACAGATTGTTCACATCTAAAATCAGCTAGACGATAACAACTTGGAAACCTTGGAAACATACATACATACACACATACATACACACATACATAAATACATACATACATACATAAATACATACATTCATTTTTATTCTGATATTCTGGAAAAGAGAATTTCCTTTGTGTTTGTCTTTATGTTTCTGCCTTGCTGCTTTTCTGAAAAAAACCTATTGTATCAACAATTGATATAAACAATTGGAACACTGTGCTGTAGTGATAACTGTTGTTGTTGTACCATTATGAAAAAAGTTTAAAAGTAACAATAGCGGAAGAATGTTGGCTAGAAAAATTCAAAAAAGCAACGGTCGAGGAGGGGACGATTAATCGGCACTGGAGAGTAGTCTGATTCAAGCTTTTATGTTGTATCTGATACGGTAGTAGAGTTTTTGTGGCGCTGTATTTAACTAGTTGAAATTGAAAGTACATCGGGCTTACCGTAGGACTTTGTGGAGGCAAGATCTCTTGTTACTGCATTTCCTTTCAATTAATCGGCACTGGAGAATAGTCTGCTTCAAGCTTTTATGTTGTATCTGGTAAGGTAGTAGAGTTTTTGAGGGGCTGTATTTAACTGGTTGGAGATAAGAGTACGTTGGGCTTTCCAAAGGACCTTGTGGAGACAGTTTCTCTTGTCACCACATTCCCTTTCAGAAGAGAGTCAATATTGATGACGAGTCCATGTCCAGCCTCCTTTCTGCTGACGTGAATCTATCCGGTCACCTTTTGTTGATCTTCCTCTCAACCTGCGCGTAACAAACTCATGATGATCAGACAACAACAAAGGAAAGGAGCAAGACAATAAACAGGCTATTTTAAGGTGAATGCCATTTATAATTTGCCAGTTAATTGTTGCAGCCGGATAATAATATTTGTGCACCTATAAAAGTGTCGGCCGCGAGTTGTATGTCCTGTTTGTTCTCTGTTGAGAGGTCGAACTCATTTCGTCCTTGCCAATTCTTCGGCTGAGAAACATTACCAGATTAGCCAATGGAAAACCTGGCTATCACTGGTGATGATGTACTCATCTTACTTCCTGAATGTGGGTAATTTTTGAATTCTTTGTTTTGCCGTCCGGTTATCGCAGCAAGCCAAAATCGAGAAAGGAATGAAAACCGAATGGTTGTGTTTTTGTGAGTGTTACCTCATTTTTATTGTACTACGTTTTGGCATCACTGACGCTACCTCCAACCAAACATCAGGCAAAAACTTAATCAAAAAGAGCTACACTTCTGATTCTACGAGTATTTTTGTAACTAACGATGGTCCAACACTAATAGGAACGAAGACAAATTTTAATGTTACAATCAATACACCACAGAAGGGGACGATTTTGTTGGCTTATTTTAAATACAATCCCTACAAATTTGTTGAGGAAACGACAAATAAAAGATTTTATAGGTTTTCAATTAAAGAATGGCATTCAACAGGTGTAAAACTCGTTTATGTAACCGTGAAACAGAAGGATTCATTTGGTCGACTGATCGTGCTCGGCACGAATTATACCTCACTCACGGTGTCAGGTAAGGCAGCATTTGCCAATAGTTTATCCGTTATGGATACTGTTACTCCACTGATGACATTGTTTTTTTCTGTATTATTTTGTGTGCGTGTAGTCTTACATATCAACTGTTAATATTATTTTAATGTCGTGCAACAAACGAAGAAGTTATCATGCCAAATTTTAGTCTTTTGTCACATGGTCACGGTCAGGCGATAAGCTTGGAACATGGACTCTCTCTGAGGTAGGATTAAAATTGACATACAGTTATTTACTTAACTTTTGTTTTAAGACATACTCTACATACTTGAACTCGTCGGTATTATAAGATCGGTTGATTTACTGTAGAATTTATTGCGATGCTTTCAATTACTTGCGGAGCAATGTACGGTAAACTTTCGACTGATGGGATGGACATCAAATGCCCCGAATTGGCGCTCCTTCAAGGTAACCGCCCCAAGAAGACTAAACAAAGATGTATTGGAGATCAAAGAGAAAGGTTATTTGGGTCTGATAGCTTGAACATAAATGATTTGATTCACAATTCGTTGTCTCTTTTTAATTACATACTCGAATTACAATTCATAAAATTTGTTGGTTTTTTTAACTGCTGCTGCTGGAGTATATGCAGAGTTGGTAAAGTATAGTCCGGACACTACTGAAACAAATATCAGAGGACCTGAACCAAACGAGTAAAGCAGAAAAATATCCGGAAGTCCTACGAACAGGCACACTAAATCCAGTAGAAAAACCGTTAGAGAAAAAATCAAAAATCAATGTAAGACCTATTATCCTGCTATCCACGCACAGGAAAATCTTAACTATCCTACTGATAAAACGTTGTTGGGAAAGACTGAAAGAACACATCCCACGTAGTCAAGCAGCCTGCCAGAGCGGAAGATCAACAACCGAACTGGTATTCACAGTCAAAATCTTAGTGGAAAAGGCTAAACATTGAGAACTACGAAATATATCTGTTACTGCTGAATAAGTCAATGATACTTTTGATACAGTAAATCGAGAAAAACTCATGAATATACTTAAAGAAATCCTGAGAGACTGCGAATTACATTTAATGTATCTGCTAATAAATGATGTAAAGCTGACAATGGCCAGAAATTAAAGCATAGGCATGCTCCCTATTCATACTCTACTTATGACATGCAATAAAAACTCTCCCTTAATAAATCAAAAGAATCGACTATGATAAGCCACTTTGGTAGGACTTGGACTGGATAATTGATGTACACAAAGTTGAAATAGACCCAAAATATGCAGATGACATAAAATTCATCAGATCCTGCAGCTCAAAAATTGAAAAGTAAAAAGAATTATACCTCAAATGCTTCCTGAAGAAGAACTCATTGTAAATAAGGACAACAGAACAGCTCACCATCAAAAGGAATGGAGACAATAGTTGGTTGAAGTGAAAATATCTGAGCTCATTCTTAGGTACTGAAGAGGACATTAAAAGAAGAAAAATCGTAACGATGGACTGCTGTAAGAAACTACAGAGTTTTGTTGATAGTTGCCAAGTCAGTGAACATGGAAAACTATTTCGTACATACTCAGAAAGCATATTCATATATACAAATCTGAACTATGGACAGTAACAAAATCCACTGAAAATACCTCCTCCTCCTCAGGTGCCGTGTCCAGGAACGTTGGCGATCATGGCTCTCCACAGATTTCTGTCCTTCGCTGCCCTCAGTAGTTGTAGCTCGCTCTTTGACCATGCTGCAATACTGCCCATGTACTTGGTTCTTGGTCGTCCTCTGCCTCGTTTCCCATCTATCTTTCCCGTCAGCGTCAACTCCTCAAGCTCTTCTTTCCTCATTATATGTCCTAGGAAGGACAGCTGCCTTTTTCGAATGGTGGACAACAGCTTTCTCTTGCATCCTGCTCTCCTCAAAACATCTTCATTCGTAACGTGTTCTGTCCAAGAAATCCGCAGTATTCGGCGTAGAAACCACATTTCTGCAGCTTCTAGCTTCTTTTCGAGGGTTGCTGTGATGGTCCAACTTTCACTCCCGTATGTAAGCACTGGGATTACGTAACAGTTGAGGACTCGGAGCCTGGTGTTCAAGGAAATAGTTTGGTTTTTCAGTATCTTAGACATTCGCTGGAATACCCCCTTTGCTGTGGCAATTCGTTTCCGTATTTCTACCATGCATCTTCCATCTGATGTAATCATGCTGCCAAGATAATTAAACTTATCTACTTGTTGAATGTCTTCTCCATCTATTGATATTTTGCAGCTCAAATTCTCATTCCTTTTGCTAACCGTCATGCAAAAAGTCTTCCGACGATTGATACTGAGACCCCTTGCCCCACTTTCCTCTACAACGGTGTCAAGCAGTTGTTGTAGCTTCTCTGGAGTGTCGGCTATGAGCGTCGTGTCGTCAGCATATCGTATATTATTCAAGTTGTACCCTCCGATCACAAAACCATGTTTTCCCTCGATACTTCTCATGATGTTTTCACTGTATAGATTAAATAGGTCTGGTGAGAAGACACAACCTTGTCTAACACCTCTTCGAATATTGCAGTATTTACCAACCTCGTTCTGCACTCTCACACCCGCAGTTTGCTCCCAGTATAAGTTTCTTATGAGTCTTATATCTTTTCCATCTATGTCTAGATCTTGTATCATTTCTATCATACACTCGTGTTTCACTTTATCAAATGCTTTTGAGTAGTCAATGAAACACAGGTATAGATCCCTCTGCATTTCGATGGCTCGTTCCGACAGCATCCTCATCACAAATATAGCGTTTCTTGTTCCAGCATCTTGGACAAAACCAAATTGCTGTTTCCCTATCTCTGGCCTCATTGCTCTCCTTGCTCTTGCCATTATGACTCGCATAAGTATCTTAGTTATATGACTCATTAGACTGATGGTTCGGTGGAGCTCGCACTCGGTAGCCCCTGGTTTCTTGGGCAGGGCGATGAATACAGATTTTGTTAAATCCGAAGGGATTTCTCCGCTGTCATATATATCGTTGAGTAGTTCGGTGACTTTGTTTATTCCAAATTCCTCGAGTGCCTTTATCATCTCAATGCAGATTCCATCTGGACCCATGGCTTTATTCGCCTTCATCTTCTTAATTGCCGCTTTCACTTCACATGATAGAATTCTAGGGCCTTCAATAACCTTCCTGATGGTTGGTTTTCCTCCCCTTTCATCCATGAACAACTCGTCAACATACTCTGCCCAACGCTCCATCAACTCTTCTTTCTCCATGATCATATGTCCATCCTTTGCTTTAATGCACCCACTTGAAGAGCAGGGTCTCTTTCCTACCAAATCCCCAATCTTTTTATGCATGAAACTAGGATCTGCAGTCTTGCAGCTTTCAATCTCTAGACATTTCTCATTTATCCAGGCTTCTTTCGCCTTTCTACATTCGTTTCTTATGTCACGATCCAAAGCTTTGTATTGGATTGAATCTTTCTCTGGAATTTTCTGTCTCTGTCTCATCTTTTGCAAAATTTCTGGCTTCATCCAAGCTTGCTTTTTCTCTTTTTTCTTGGGTTGGATGACTTCTTTTGCTGACTCTACTATTGCTTCTTTTAGCACTTCCCACATGCTGCCTTCTCTCTCGAGTACTTCAAACCGGTTCTGTACTGCAGCTGCATATTTCTCTCTGAGTTCTTGGTTTTCACGCAAGAGATTCCACTCTAGTTTTGCTTCTGGGGCTGTACGTTTTAGCCTACGAAGCTTCAGTTTGACTGTACATACAACCGGATTGTGGTCGCTCCCACAATCTGCTCCAGGATAGGACTTCGCTTGTTGAACAGCATTTCTAAAGCGACTGTTGATGGTCACGTAGTCGATTTGATTTTTATACCTGTCTCCAGGGTCTTTCCATGTCCACAAGCGTCTTTCATGATTTTTGAACCATGTGTTCATAATCACCTGATTATGTGCTGCACACCAGTCTATCCATCTTTCTCCTCTTTCATTTTGCATTCCTAGACCATGCTTTCCCACTATATTTCCTACTCTTTGGCTTCCAACCTTTGCATTCAGGTCTCCCATCACAATGACAACATCTTGGGATTTATGGTGCCTCATAGCTTCCTCAAGCTGTTCATAGAACATGTCTATCTCATCCTCACTACTGTCGGCTGTTGGTGCATACACTTGAATAACAGTTATGTCAAAAGGCTGTCCTTTCAGCTTTACCAGGAGAACTCTTTCTGAGAGGGTCCAATATCCTAAAACACACTTACTCAGCTCTTCGTCCAGAATTATGGCAACTCCTTTTTCGTGTTTATCTCCTCCAGAGTATATGACCTTATGTCCTTCTATGTCGAAACATCCTGTGTCAGTCCATCTTGTTTCACACAAACCGAGCAGATTCATATTCAGCCTTTCCATTTCCAACTTCACATTTGCTAGTCTCCCTGCTTGGTACAAAGTACGTACATTCCATGTTCCAATCCGCAAAGTGGTTCTGTTTCTGACAGTCGCAGGCTGACGGTCAGGTCTCACCTGTCGAACATGAGTGTCCCGACCGAGCGAGATGTTGATGACCTCAGTGTCATCAACCTCATTTACGCTGTTAGCGTTAGACATTAATCTTTGTATTGTCATGATTGTTCTTGGCAGGATACAGTGGTGGTTTGCCATTGCCTTCCACTGGCGGATGGCCACTCATACTATTGTCTCATTCGTGCCCCCAGCATACCGCGATGCGTGTGCAGATTATGCCTTCGTTGCCGTTGATCTCAATGTAGATTCTTCTGCCAACTCCGCCGCTTTCAGACTTCATGCGCTACAGTGCGAGACATGCACTTTCCCCAGTAACAAGTTAATGGGTACCCTCATGTCGTTTAGCCCACCAGCTGAAGCGGTTTACCAGGGTGTGGCCACTGCCGCGCACAAGCAGTTACTTGGAGCCAGACATGAGAGTTGGGTGCCATCAAGAGACCAGTAGGTCCATCGTCCGAAGGCCAGCTGATGGTTGCCACTGGATTGTACTTCATCTGGACACCCCATACACCCCCTGAAAATACCATAGGTACTTTTCATAAAAAACTACTGAGAAAAATGATCCACTGAGAATGGCCAAATATCACAAATGAAAACCTATACCTCCGTACTGGTGAAACATGTTCGAGAATAAAAGCTATGAAATGTTGCCTCTCCTCACTGAGTCTTTTTCCACAGATAATCTCAGCATTCCCATTTCACATTTATTCAGAATCTTCCTTCATTTGCTTTCACAACCCATGTCTCTGCACCATAAACCATTACAAGCCTCACACATGTTGCATAGATCTTCCCTTTCATTTTTAATGTCAGTCTTACTTGTCTACACAGGATGACCTTCAACTCATTAAACCTCTTCCATACCATTCCAACTCTAGAGACCACTGCTAGCTGACTTCCTCCACATGTGTTTAAATTGTCTCCAAGCCACAAAACTATTGCTCATCAGCATCATCATCAGCCTGCTGCTTGCCTTATAAAAACATCTCTTACACTTTAAGCTTTCTGCCATTTTCATTCCAAATCTCTTCACTCCATGACATCTTGCATGTATCTACTTCATACATTTTTGACAAACCTCTGCATTTGCCCTTGCTGTTTTCCCACATACACCACAAGGATACAATTTTGACTTTAGAACTATTTCGCTTTCCTCCTCAGTCACCATCACTTTCTTCTTTTACATATTCACCTTCAACCCTCTGCTTCTAAATGCTTCCTTCCAGGCTCTAACTTGTTCGTCAAACTCATTCATGCTTTCAGCCATCAAAACCAAGTCATCAGCATAGAGCAACTCATATAATAGTCCTTTTCTGTAATTTTCAGTCAGGGCATCCAGAACAATTGTAAAAATAAATGGTGATAGCACTGGGCCTTGATGTACTCCAACACTAACAGGAAACTCATCTGAGTACCCACCACCAATTTTCACCTTTGTCTTCACATCATCATACATTTTCATAACTGCTCCCATTAACATCTCTGGTACTCCTTTCTTCCTTAGTGCCCATTCAATCACTTTTCTTGGAACTCTGTCAAACCCTTTTAAAAAAAGGTCACATTTGGTTATGAAGCAAGCCAAAGAATTTGCACTGAAATCAGATCTAGATATGGAAATTCAGTTTATTGGAGAAATGAAGAACATTGTAAATACTTGGAAACTGAAAGAAGTAGCAAAACAAAAGGGAAAGAAGGCTATTGACAGTGCCTGAAATGAAAAGCATAGCAGGGCAATATTCACTGCAAACTGATGTAAATATTGTTGTTACCCATCAGTGGTTATGTAGTGGTGGTTTGAAGTTGGAGACAGAAGGATTTATTGTCACTGCTCAAAACCAGAAAATTTTAATTCAGCCACACATGAGAAATAGTCTGGCAATTATTTGTATCATCTTTATTAGAGCTCAGTGATGTGGGTAAATCAATGTCATGAGCATCTAGAAAAGCAGTCCCAACTCAATATAAAGTTGGACCAAGTGGAATAACCAACCCTGGTCACTTTGGCTTTGACACTAAATCACTTTTGGTAGCTAGGTTATGTCTTCAGTCAGCTCAAGTATTGGTGATACTGACAATAGAAAGTTTTTAGAGCTTACAAAGCTTCTTTTTCACTATGATCAACTTCTGTGAATCCAACCTTCTTGTTTTAAAATTATTGCGTCCTTAAAAATTCAGAATAAGCTTTTAAGAACTTCAAAACTTTATGTACATTTAATTTCAATCTTCTTTTTTTTTTTGGCCTGGTAAGTAAAAATAATAGAAACCCATTCACATATAGGTCCACTCTTTTAATTCAACTGTGACTTTTGTTTTGCCACCTTTTATATAAAGTATATATTTATATACACTTGACTGTGAAGATTGAGAGTAATAAATGTGTTTTTATTAAAATAATGTTGTCCTTTTTTCTGATTGGCTTATATTATTTTTTTTTTGTCAAGTTTACTTATGAAGTAAAACTTCTCTTAAATTTCTGACCCTTTGGCCTTTTTTGTATGCTGTTTAAATGTACAACTGAACTCATTTAAACTCTATCAATTCAAAGAACAACTAAGATAAGAATAAAATCTGCCAATAAATAATTTTGTTTGGTGGATACTATTAGAAATATTAATAATGTATTGAAATAATTTTTTTGTCAAAGAAACTGAATTTATAAATATTTATTTTCAATTTTTGACTGCACTATATTTCTTTATTTCCTATTACATGTTTTTATTTTTCAGGTTAAAAAATTTAGATATAAAAGGAAAAAGGACTTGAAAATTGCTGGTATTGACAAGTTTACTTTTGAAGACTGCAAAAGTTACAAAAGTTGTATTTGGTAAATTAGCTAAATATAGATAGCAAAAAAGAATGATTTTTAATAACAATTTACTAGAATGGTGAATAGTGAAGTAATAATCTCATTTGCAATTTGTTATTTGTCTAATTGAACATTTCACTTTTTTCTGTTATTTTTACAGACAAGGTCTATTGCAAAATAATGATTTGGCAGCATGGAAGCCTGATTCAAAATAACTCTGTAAATCTGGGCAATGTGACTTTTGAGGCACAACCCCATGACCCAAACAAAATTTTCAAATCAGCTAAGGTTACTACAGTATGGTACTTCAGTGATCAGTCATCAATGGTGTCAAGTGATACTGCTATTACCAGTCATTTCTTTTTAAAGGAAGGAAAGTTCAGTGTGCATGTGTTGGCATTTATTAAGAAAGGAAAGAAAAAATATATTGGAAATGGAGATGTCATAGTCAATGCTGTTTGTAAGTATGCAGTGCTTTTTTAAGTTGTTAGCTAAACACTTTTACCTTACCCATGAAATATGAAACAGATATTACAACTACTCTGGAATATAATCTTTCACCATTGTTAGCCTGTTTTTCAATAAAATAAGTTTAATAAGGATAAATATTTTCTGAAAGCAGACCCCATTGAAACTTATGTAGAGTATAAATTTGTGAGAAAAAAATCAACTGTTGCATCAACGTTAATATGTCTGCCATTACTAATCAACGTCAGAAAAATGCATGCTGCCACCTCTTGAAATCCAAGAAAAATGCTCTTACTTTTTCCTTAATTATTTTTTTTTATTGTACACTTGAACACTGCTCAGGAATCTATTTGCTTGAGATTTTCTCACACAAACTTTTAAAAAATATATTAAAACTTGCCAAATGGTACTCTCTTTCAACACACAATCCATTGGTAAGATACCATACAGCCAGAATGCTCAGACAGGCAGTGACCTATGTGGCTCAAATCCAGTTGATAAGATAAGAATCCCTGGAAGTGTTTTAGATCCAGAGTGTTCGTTAATGTATCATTTGTTTTTACTGCATGGGTTCTAAAATATGATGGTACTGGTTGATTTGATGCATATAGAAAATTGGCTGTTTTAGAATTTTATCAAGGATCAAGATCCTGAAAGGAAACTACTTTCTTGACCACCATAAATGTCAGAAGTGGGCTTAGCAGTGATACACTTTCAACAGCTCAACTTCTTCTAATGGCATATATTTAAATTGATGTCATCATCATCATCATCATCATCATCATCATCATCATCATATTCGGTTTAACGTCCGTTTTACATGCTAGCATGTGTTGGATGCAAATTTTAACACATGCTAAAATTGAAAATTTTAGCTTGTGTTGATGTTCATGTTATTTTAGGTACACATGTCTTAGAACTAACCAAGGTGGTATTGATATACCCAAAGCTGATCTACTTGTAAGATTGAACATTTGTTCATATGGTTTAATATTTGTAGCTGTGAAGGGTAGGTATCTAATTGAATAGAATGAATCAGATCAGACAATCCCCCAACATTTTGGATTGAAGCTTTCACAAGGTCCATTTCAAATTTAATAGTCAAGTGTTGTTCTGCTTGTAGGCAAGTTTTTTTAGTGGAACCAAAGTTGTAATCATTGCACATAAACAACAATCCTCTGTCAGAATAAATGTGCCCCAGTCTACTAAACATAGAGAAAATGGAATTAGGGCTAGTGCAACCGTGGCTATACTGACATTAGAAAAAAAAGGTATAGGAATTTGGAGCCCAAAGGACTTGTCAAGAACTGTAAGGAAATACTTGATGTGGATGATGGTAACGGATCATTGCAATTCGGACTGACTGTGAAATAACATTGATAAGCTTCCTCTTTTGATCTGAAGAAATGGGGTTTAATCACTGCAAAAATTTTACACAATGGAAACCACTAGTTGACCTTAACTTTTTTTAAATTCAATTACTTGTTTATTCATTCTTAAGTCTTGACATTTGCATAAATAAAGAAGTTGAAAATTGGAAAACTGTCAATGCCCAACCTGGAATTTGAGTCTGTTCTTAAAAATTTGCCAATGTTTAATTTTTTTTAGTGTGATTTGTGTAAAAGAGAGTGCTGTCAGGCATTCTCATTTTGGAACTGGTTGTCTGAGGGGTGTTATGAGACCCCAGTAAGATCCAGAACCTCTCCCAATTTTGATGCTATTTTGGTGTAACTTTCATTTTGTGTTAAGCAAATTAGGACTGTGAGAAAGAATTTGTATCATGGTGATACTAAGCTGGAGTCAAAAAAATACATTCAAGCTGAACTGATGTATACTAATAGCTACAAAATGTCATTAAGCTACAACAATATTAAGCTGAAACAATACCAATAAGCTTTTTTTTTTAAAGTACCAGAATGAGAAGTCGCGTTTAAAAAATAAATTTTTATTTTGGACAATCTCGATTTTTGTATGTAATTAAAACATGACTAACAAACAGTCTGATCTGTTCATTAACAGTGTTTTGAAATGGAGTATGCACCCACAAACCCCAGGATTTGCTTTAATTACTACCCTACATACAGGATTTGTGTCAAGTATTCCTTCAATGCTTGGCAGCTTAACATTTACAGAAAGTTATGTTGTTGTTTTTTTTCAGCTTAACACACAATACCTCCCATGCATGGTGGTTTTCAGGCCCCCTAAAGACAAAGAATGTGATGTTAGTGCACTAAGAATTAAGTTATTTAAATTATTCATGCTTGCAAGCAGTAAAATCATTGTGGCGGGTATAACATTGCAGAAATTGAGCATAATGAAAGATGGAAGATATGGTTGGGTAGTGCGGAAAAGAAATCAGTATAGCGGCTGTCAAGGGAAAAATCTGCAATTTAGAACCCAGCCCTTCTCCTTCCTCCCTTTCCTATTTCTTTTTTTAACTTGCAATTCTTAGCTAACAAGAGGTAACCCAGGTCAACATATCAGCTTCAGCGATCTTTTCTTAAGACATTTTACTTTGGACTGTAGGAGGATATTTTGTTGCCTATGTCTGTCTGTGAAGATCTCCAGACCACTTGTGACTGGATTTTGCAGCCATTTTTTTTAAAGACCTAATCACCCATAGCTTTCTAACCACTTTTACCTACTCTTTATTTCAGCTAGAGTGAGATACGAACTTGTTGTTTGGCAACGGTCAGAGTCAAGTGGGCCAAGAGTACCATCAGCTCATCAGTGTGTATCACCAGGAAATACTTTATTTTTTGTAAGAAGTGTGGACCCATATCATATTCTCAACTCAGCACATTTAACTTATTACTGGGAATTTGATGGTAGTCAGGCAAATAAATCCACAAGTAATTCTACAATGCATAGATTTACGACTCCTGGACATAAAACTGTGTCAGTTGATATTGTGGCTGTTATCAAGGACACTGTATTGAGGTCCAGTGTTGAGAAAGTAATCAGAGTAGAAGGTCAGTATCATCCTCCATAGTTAATTTATCTTTTTTATTAACCCTTAATAGATTGGGAACTGAGAATTGTTTTAGTTGTTCTTTTGAATCTTTATGTTCTTATTTGCCCCATCAAGTTCTGAAAGCTTTGTGTTATCATACATATGAATGGGAAAAGAATATATAATAGTGTGGCTGGTTAATAAGAAAATCTGAAAAATAAATTGAAATTTTGTCACTTGGTGCTTTGACTTGATCAGGTGATACACTACCCAATAGGCCTTGTGCAAAAAGGGTTTTATTAACACACCTTCAAAAGATGGCATCTATTTAGTTTGAAATTTAAGATATTTTTTGTAAACAAGTTACCTCATAAATTTTAAAGTTTTTAGTCATGTTTGAATGAGTACACATTTAATAAGGCAACACTCATGAGGAAGCTCATTTTCATCAGCATTTGAAAAAAAACCAACTTTGTGCCAAGCTGGTTTGGAACAAGCACCTGTGACTTACAAGACCATCAGCTCTGCCAGCTGATATCTGCACCAATTTTTGGTCCACATCATTTTTGCAGACTAATCTTCTACACTTTACTTTTTGTTTACCCATACTCTCCAATGTTATCATGTACCAACACATTTAAGTTGTCACAGTCATTTTTTATTTGCTGACACTTGTAGTGGTTTGTTTTAGATCAATAATTTAGCCTTTGGAAGTTATTTAAAATGTGAATAACATGAAGTCATTGATAGTTTATTTGAGATTTAGGGTTTAAAGAGATGCTGTAAATGCAAGTTTTTTTATCAAGTTACCAAAATACGAAATCTGAACCCATTTTTGCAGCAAGTTAAGAAGAGGAAGTACTTAGAATTAATTGTGAAGTAACGGATTGCCTTCTGCAGCTGTCATAATATTGTATTATTTTTCAGTGTGTACTATAGTGATTTTTTCCCCCTTCACAGTTGTTTTTATTTTGTTTACGTTTCAGAACCTAACTCTGATGAAAAATTATGTTTACCATTTTGCAGGATTTTACTCTTGGCAAATTTGTGAGAAATGTGATTTAATCAATGTGGTTGTTTTATCTCCCAGTATATCATGGTAAGAACAGGTGTAGGGGAGACAACCCCTTTTGAACTCAGGGTCGGATTGCACCAAGGATCTGCCCTGAGACCTCTGCTGTTTATCACCATCAAGGACATAATCTCAGAAGAAATACGCAGAGGTGCTCCACAGGACCTCCTTTTTGTCGATGGTTTAGCCATTAGGGGCTTTAAAAGGGAGCTTAAAAGTGAATGCCAAGAACATGGAAGTAATGACATTAGGTAGGCAAGTTGTTAAAGCCCCTAAGATAGCAGAAGCCATGGAGAGGAGATAAAGGCAGTGGATAAGTTTAAGTATTTAGGTTCCATCACTGAAAAAGGTTGTGAGGAAGAAGGCAAGGCAAGAGCTGGGAGTGCCTGGAGGAAATGGTCTGAGAGTAGTGCAGTTGCCTGCAACAAAAAGGTGCCACTCTATTTCAAGAGCTATTTCTATAAGGCAGCCATCGGACCTGCTAAGCTGTATGGAGCTGAAACTTGGCCATTGAAGAAAGCACAAGAGAGGAAAGCTGGAAGCCACAGAGATAAGAATGGTGCGGTGAATTACTGAAGTATTTCTGTGGGAGGACAGAAGAAGTGCAGATTTGAGAAGGCATGTCGAAGTGGGGTGAAAGACTAAAGAGGCTAGACTCCGTTGGTTAGGACACCAGAAGTTGAGATGGAGAGACAGGGTGCAGAGTGATCTGAAAACAGTTGGTGCTGAGGAGGACCATGCAAAAAATAGGAGTGTGTGGAGGAAGAAATACCAAGTGGCTGACCCAACTTGAATTTGGAAGAAGACCGAAGGAAAAGAAGAAAGAAGTTGTTTTATTTCCGGTGATTTTTGTTGCCATATTTTTATCAGATGACTTGCATATTTACTGGTACCCAGCACATACAAAGCGAGAACAGTATTTGGCAATAAACTAATGTTTCCTCTTACATGGAAGTAATCATATTAAAAGAATAGAAACGGAGGAAGAACAAGGAGGACAAATAGACGGCGAAAAAAAGGTTTGGGAGACAATATTAAAGTCAAAGAGAAGTGGAATGGATGAGAGCAGCAGAAGATCGGGAGAATTTGAACAATGCTTTGGGGCCATTTTCCTGCAGCAGTGTGAATTGGTGTTGATGATTTACATTGATTATGAAATGTTTACAGTTTAGGGAGCAAAAGCAGCTTTATTTTAAATTTTAGCGAACAAAAATAAAACGGTATCTGATAGATTTTGATGTTAAAAACACCTATCTTTTGACGAGTACTTTGAAGAGGTGTTTTGAGTGAACAACTTTTTCGTATTCAAATGCACTTCTTTAAGATTAACCTCGGAAGAAAACATCCGTGTGTAATAACTCTCCTTGTGTAAACTGTACGCATAAATTAGGGCCCAATTATTAACTCAACTCCGTTTACATACATGAATAACAATGAAAAAGAATAAACGCCGACTTTTTAACTATACATTTTACATATCTAAAGCAATGCAGATTAGTGTGGATTGGAAGTGTACACTGGTAAAGGTGTAGAGTTGTGAATAAACTGTTGACTTACCAACACCCAAAACAAACACGGGCATATTGACAGTCTCATATATTGAAATTCAATGTATGAGATCGTCTGTGGTTAAATTTTTGAAGTAGTCATCATCATTGAAATTTGACCTTAAAGCACAACAAAATTCTACTTGAACCCTTCGCAATAACATCACAGCAGTAGTAATGAATAAAGAGTAATTGTTAATCCTTTCTAACTCAATTGATTTCATAGTTGTTTTACCCAGCCCAACAATTTGTTTATGTTTTGAATATAATCGAGTGTATGGGGTATTTTGCGCCAGAAGTATACTTGAAACATTTTAGATTTATCTTTATTGTGAATATTTTGGAGTTAAGGAAATAATTAACATAAGTGATATTTACTCCCGTAGTAGAATCAACGACCCTTCTTTGTTAGAACACTGCTGTGATCTTTTTAAAATGGATTTTGTAATAATTTGTGGACCCAACCATGTTGTCATTTTTTAATATTTCAGTTGTAGTGGTGCATACAACGGAGGGAAAAGCAAAACCTTTGTTAACCTGACTGTTGTTTTATTTAGCCTTTTTGTCTACAATTAGCGAAAGGGAAAAATGAAAGTTTGATCTCACTACTTATACTGTTTGTTTTTATAAAAAACTTTATATCTTAATGTGCGGTTAAAACTACTTAGTAAAATAATGACTAAGATACGACTAGGAATGTAAATAACAATTGGTTCTTATCTTCAGTGTGCCGTTAACTATTGATGTTCAACTTTTATTACGTGGTTTTTTTTCGCTGTTGAAAATTATTATCGGAGCCGATTCTGACTCATAAGAGTAGGGGTAAGTTTAAAAAAAGGGGGGTTAACGCTGCAATTAACCCCAACTCGGCAATCCCGTGCAGAATTGGGACTTTTAGGAATCTTTTCCTCGGATGCATTTCTGTATTTCAAAGACAAAGGGTTCGTTGAAATTACCTTTAGTTAAAGGGTGCGCTTTAAACGTGGTTTGGACAGAGAGTAGAATGAAGGACATTTGAATGATATTTTGTGTAGAAATCAAGAAACAGAGGTTTGAAAACAGATAGAGGCTTGGCTTCCTTTATTTTATTCCATTTTGATTTAAACCTGGAAATTTTGTCTCGATGTAAGGTTATCCGGTATTTCGAATGTTTTCTATCTTAGATAGATGTTCGCTTCCACTCAACCGAGGATGGAAAGGAAACAAAACAAATTATTGTAAAATTAAAAGTTTAATTTTGTTGGTTAGGAATGGCTCATGCCGTTAAAGCATGAACATAATGGGTAGGGTTTTTTACGCCACTTTTACTAGACGGAAATTTTCCTTTCCAGGGTACTGCAAACTGTCAGCGGAGGTGATGGTTCTTGCCAAATACAGACGTGACACTGTGCTTTGATAATCTTTTTCATAATAATTTTTAAAACAAATTTGCCCCGAACCTAGGCTAAAAAAACCTTTGTTAAATAACAAACAAAGATATCGTTTGCGAAATGTAGAACTACAGTCACCCCAGAAACTGAGAAAATTCAAACTTAAAGCCTTTTTAAAAAAAGAAGTTTCGGGGTGGAAATATTTTTCAATAAAGCGTGTATAAACCGTCATCATGATGACCGTAGAGACCAAGAGCTGCCATTGGACCGAAGCGTTGAAAAGTAGCCGGGGGGGATGCGACATTCATACGCGTAAGCATGCAAATAGTCAAACTAAAAAGGAAGAGAATATACATCGTGTGGGGAAAATAAAATTGCAGAAGTTAGTGAGAAGGGACTCCCAACACCTACAGGTTTCGTAATTTTTACTTGACATTAATTTTAAGGTACCAGTAAGAAGGAAATTACACATCATAGCATATTACGCCTTCGGCAATACATTATCTTAATCTTATCACTTTGAATCGATAACTAACAATATCTGTGATCCTTCATGATGGTCTGCTTGTGGGTTAACCCCTGTCAGGATCCTGCACTACACATCAGTTACACTTGTATATCCGTCAAAGTTAACAACAAATAAAAGACGATATTATGTATTATGCATTTTACGTTACCATGATACCAATTTTATCTAGCATAACTACTATAAAAACTATGATTAACTATTGTAAACAGTGCACTTTTATATTTCTGTGCCCAAATATGATGCTGTGGACGGCAAACTGTTAGCCTAAATGATTATAATTGCAATTACCGTATCATTCGCTTGTTTGGTAAAAGAGGATTGTAAAATATTAACGAGGTAAAAAATGTTGAGCATTTGCTTTTATGGGGAAAGCTGACTGAAAGGTTGTTTGCATGATCAACTTGCACCAAAATGCATCTCAATGCCATTACTTTTTATAGCACGAAAGCCAATGATCCAGGGTTTAATGGACCTTTTTTTGTTTTGTCCCAAGCAAAACTGGAAGCTATTTTAGTGCAAAGTTTACTTTTTATCGATTTCATTATTTGTATATTTTTAATCTTTTAATTTTTTGTTTTCTCTCATTCCAATTTCTACCGTCAAAAGCATGCACAAACATAGTAGTGTAACACTTAAAACGAATAAGCGAATCTGGAACAGAGCTTACATGGACGTGGCTGAGGATCGAACCGGGATCCTGTAGCATGGTAAACCGTTAATCCATCAGCCGGTCGCTACTGGTTACTGCTTATTTTACTCCACGTTTCCCAAGAATACCACTTTATCAGAGCAAGGCATTTTGTAATCTTTAGTCGGTTTAATTATCCACCAGCATTTGTGATGGTAACTCCGGCCACCTAAAGTGCTAGCCCCTGCAGGGAGCCATGTGTGTCCCTGCCACACATAACATTTACCTTACATATTATGATAGAGCCCATAAAGGACTCTAATAATAGGAGATTCATTTCAGTTCCATAAAAATGTACAGGCAAATGCTTGAAATGTTAGAAACAGTCTCATCAGATTTATTGGTGTATCAGTTGTATCTTTTTTAACGAGAAACCTAGGTCTGAAAGCGCGTGTGTCGCCTCTTACCTTGCTGTGTCGCCACCTTTCACCACCAGGTAATAGAGATAAGATATAAGGGAAATGTAGAATATAAGGGAGGCATATGTTTGTGACCCATAGTAATTGCTCATTAGCCTTCTAGGAACGAGTCTTTTACTTGCACGCTTGATTTTTGGTTCCTCCTAGCTTGGCGTTGCGTGGGACTTTCTTGAAAATGACACAAGAGAAAAACAAAGTGGCCTTGACTTAGATGCTTAGGTTTTGTTGTGAAGTTCTCCAAGCATGTTTGTCTATGTGCCAAATAAAATATCGAGTTAATCTGGGTCAAATCCTAATATGTTTTACGTATGTCTTATCAAGCTATAAAAATGAAGCGTTGTCTTTTATGAAAAATGAAAGTTTTCAGGGCCAGATATGATTGGTCTTGTTTCTATATTGAGTCATTTTTCGATCTTCCACATCATCAGCGTCAGCGTAACCTTTTAAGTCTGTTTTTAATCCATCCAAGGATGCGTTGAACTATTACTTGACAGTATGTCTCTAGATTTTGATCCATTTAAGGACGAGCTGATCAGTCACTTTATACTAGGTCTCCAGATTTTGATTTTGTGTTGTGTGTGTGTGTGTGTGTGTTTTATTTCTCCAACAGAACCAATACATTCAATAGTTATTAATGGCAAAAGAAATACCGATCAAGGGGAACTGGTCAAGTTTAATGTGACGTGCAAAGGAAGGTATGTTTTTCATGACTCTCACATAGATTCGTACTAAGTGAAGTATTTCTGGAAATTTAGGGTAAATATTTTGGCATAGCTTGTCAAGAAGTAAAGTATTTGTGTAAATTTGGCGTAAATGCACTGACATCCCTTGCCCACAAGTTAAGAATTAAACTAAATTTGGTAAAAACACGAATTGTGAGTTTGTTCATTTGACAAAGCCATCAGACGATACTATACAGACCCTTATATGAAGTATGCAAAAGTTGCCCAATATGTCAGTAAGACGTGTACACAGCCAAGAAGAGAGTTCACTTAGCGTGCGTATTAAAGAAAGACAGGTGCTAAAGCAATTCGGCTAAAACTTGCTGCCAAGCGAAGTATTATCACTTGAACTTGTAAGCTGCATTTGTTGACCCGTTTCTAAAACATAAGACCCAGATTTGAACGTCAGCTAATTACAAAAAGGCGTTCGGAAAAAGAAAATGCCATCTGTTAGTGGTCAATGTTTGCATTAACAGTCAAAAGAAGATATAGAATGCAGTGCTTCTTTTGATCAGTTTTATGAAACTACGCACGATTTTTTAAAAAAAACAACAACAATACTTCAAGTCTTCTCAAGTAAAGGCTTCTTAACTTTGGACAGCGTGAGACCAAATTTTCACAATTAATATTTTTCATAAACGTTATTTCACTTTAAAGGAAAAATAAACTTTTGATTATCGCTGTCGGCAACAACATGGTGAGATAGCATGGCTTCTCATGACGCGTCTCATCTTCATGTCACCCTCATTCATTGCAATAGATAAATTCTTTAAGCGTATACCGTGTATCGGCTATCACTTAGTTATTTATGACGACCATCAAATACCCATAGTTGCTTCATTCCGGATGGCCTCCATAGCAAAACATTAGTAGCCAGCTCATTTTTACGTCACAACGTCACAATGTCTGGCAAACCTTAATCTTTGTTGACGAATCGATCTTCCAATTGAAGAGTTGGTGCCGTTCAACTCGTAAATAAGGTGTTCTTTTGATTTTAAAAAAAATTGCAAGAACACAAAGTTAGGAATGTCGTTGTACCAATAGATATTATTTACAATTGTTTTCGAATTGCAGTCGATATTGTGTAAGCTTCCTAGTATACGAAACTTCTTGTTAAACCAAAGTTCTAAAGTTTATTATCTGTTTTATTTATGTTGATAATTGACCTGGACTTTACCTGTGAGAAGCATATTTAACATTTAATCAAGAAAATGGGATTTTTTGCAATATTCGATGAGCCATAGTTGTTCAAAAACCTGCAAAGTCAACCTATTTAGGTTTATAATCTTGGAGAACTTTAAATTGTACAAGTTAGACGTATCTCTTACATTCAAAGTTAAAATCTGCCATCAGATAATTGATTTGACACTTGAAAACTATAAAACAACGCCATAAGTAACAGGTTTATGTCATATCTGCAACACATCCAAAAGTAAAGCTTGCAACCATCAATGCTAATATTCCTGATAATAAGGATGTAGATAAGTATTTAAATGAAGTTAGTACGTCTACTCTTTCTAAAGAAATAGAAGTGTAAAAACGAGTTTTCTCCGATATTTTGACGATATATTTGCTTCACTTACATATTTTGTGGAAAAACAGAACTTCTATCCCAGTGCCATAGTTACCTTCAATACCCTTTAGCTATACCAGCAGTAAGTGAAATTCTTGAGAAATCATTTTCAATGTTAGGACAAGACGTTTTTTAAGATTGACTTTAAAGGCTAATAATTTTTTTTGTCAACCACAAACTGGAAAGTTGTTATTTGGACTGGACATAATTGTTGCACATAGATTCTTATCCAAACCTGGCTGTGTTTTTTTCAGTTTTTTACTACCTTAATAGCTGTTACATTGTCTCTGCTACAAACCCCTATTTCGGGACCCCTGGTTAATCGAATCGTAAGTTAAAGGTGGGAGGAAGAAGACTACAAATGATTAGTTTGTACCGAGAAGCCCCAGTATGAAAACTTTTTGCTAAAATATTTCATACGGTACCTTAGAGTAAATTAGCGTCGTTTGGGGAGAAAATATTTTTTTTGCTTTGAAATGTTTATTGCTGCGTAAAACATCTCTCTCAGGTGATCAAGCTCTTCTCATATTTTTGAACTTTGCGCACCTCAAAAGGGCCATCGGTCTTTGCCCGATCCTCAAAGGCTTTCAGGTTGATTTTTAATCTCCATCTGTCAGATCTTCTGGAGATTTCGCTTCTTTGTGCCATATCTTTTATTTCTTCATTCTTTTGAATATGGCCGAGAAAAAGCAGATGCTGTTCGCCATTATGACTTTATGGCACCTTGCTTTCCGTAATATTGCGCCATTTGTTACATATCACATGAGATGTATAGAATCCGCCGCAGCATCCAGGTTTCTGCTGCTCATGATATCTTTTGGAGGCGCTCTCAAACCGTAAGTAAAGACGAGAACTATTTAGCAATTGGATAACCCAATATTCGTACTTGTTGATAGCGTCCAGCCCTTAATTCTTTCAAACTTAAGAGCATTTCTAATTGCCTTTTAGCATTTTATTTACATTATGGACCTAAATCGCAAATTTATTATATTTATGTTTATGCAAATATCTTGTTTCACATTTGTCAAAGTTGTCTGATGCCTTTTTCGGTGTAATTGAGAGAACTTCTTTCTTCGATAGAATTCGTTATTTATTTTCTGGTTTTGTTCTGTTTGGGTTTTTTTAATACAGTCCACCAGTGTCATTTTGTTGGTACATTAGCGAAGGAGGATGTCAACTTCCCCAGAATGTTATGTGCAGCCCGACTGTTATCTACAAATCCTGCTGGAATATTTTCTATCATAAATTTCGCTACAGCGGCAACTTTTGTGTTAACGTTTCAGTTATAAATACTGTTAGCGTGAGCTATGATAAACTCCAAGTGAATGTAAAAGGTAAGTGATTTAACCGTTTTTGAACAATCTATTGTGTTTGAAGGTTACCTGTATACGTAGGACAGTTCAAATGAAGTGAAATAATGCATTGTCAGCACCAACAAATGTAAAAACTGTTTTCAAAACTGTATTAAAATGCTGTTATTCTGACAAATCAGCTGTAATGTAAGGAACCGTATATTGCAAGTGCTCATGTAAAAGACCGTGGGTGATAAAACTTAAATAATACGCTGCCATTAATGTACATTTGTTCTGTATTTATTCATCCCTTGTGTGATAGAGCATAGAAATTTCGTGTGTTAAATCGAAAGGCTATTTATCATATTTAACTATAAAACGTGTTTAACTCATTAGTTTTTGATATTCCTTTCTTACTCAGCTTCTAATCCCCATGACCAGCCACTAATGCCTAATCACGACCACAGCCGTTATCTCAAATACATAGCGGTTCGCTATAAAACCTCGTGGTAATTTTAGCCAAACCTCGGAACAATGCTCTTTAATACTTCACCTATTCTCAGCCCTAACTTGGACTTCACATAAATTTCACCCACCGAGGCCATAGTGCCTCTAGCAATACACCCTACATTTCTTTGTTTCATTTAAACTTTGATATCTATGTATATCATCTATACATATTCGTTTCCTTGATTAACGCGTAACCATTCCTGGCTCTGCCGTAAACTGTTTAATGCATACATACCATGTTCCCCACGGTCAAAGTTATTTTGATTGGTTTCATTGTTTTTAATTTTGCTGTATTGATCTTCTCCCAATTCATTCATTATTTTGTGTTATAAGGCGGTGTCAGTTTCATGCATGAAAGCGATTTTCTTTATTGCACCTTATTTTGTTTACTAGACAATGTTAAGATGTCGTATTACCTCACTTTTTCTGACAAAGATAGAAAGATACCGACTGAGATAGTTCCTGAATTCGGTCGGATACCCTTTGCCACTATCAGGCAAAAAAATTTCACTTGTAACTCTTTGCTGGGAAAACGAGATACCGTATTTCTTTTGTTAGACGCCCGGAAACTTAATTTAATCAAGGTACTTCAAGGGAGCTGAGTAGAGAAGGGCGCTCTTTGTCGCCTCAAAAAGGTGTTAAAAACATGAGAACAATAACAAAGTTCAACAATACTTTTCTTTTGAACTTGCAATTTAACAACAAGAAGAATTGCTTACTAGATTTTATACCAGAATAGAATTTTTTTAATTGAAGTCGTATTGTCGTTATAGCGTCAAGCGTAAACAAACAGAAAACTAAGTCATTTGATTTGCGATGATCGATAACTTGAGTGTTGAGGAATTAGTTCTTGCAGTACGTAATGCTAGTCATCTTTCTTAATATTGCTGTTATTCTATTTTCTAGGTATTCATGAAGTTGACAAGAGTCATATTGTTGCAATCGCTTCAACACTTCCATTTGCAGTAGTTTTTATTTTGATCATAGCAGTTGTTATAGCTATCAAGCACTCAAGAGTGCTGTATTATAGGAAAAACAAGCGTTCTGAAACTGCTGAATTTGACTTTCGAAGGTCTAATGCCTCTTATGAACAATGGAGTTATTCAGGTCGTTGTAGTAGGCTAGTAGTTTGCCCTGAAAGACCCGGGTGCAGTTGGCCTTGCTTAAGGGTAGGGGTAGATGATATTGACGACAGTGAGGAACAGCTGATGTTTAGTGATCCTAGTAGTCCAGCAACACCACAACGTAAAACGAGTTATTACGGAACAATCCATATAAATCTTTTGCAAGACAAACATAGCGGAGAACGTAGAAAAGAGGACGACACGATATCTGAAGAAAATATTAAACACAGCAGCTTTTGAATTTTTAAGATTTATTATTGATTATTTTCCGAGTTTGTCGGGATCTTTCACTTTTTTTACATTGAATGTTATGTCCAGTGAAGTAAATGGACCAGTAATCTTTCAGTGAATACTATTTACCGTATGATCTACATTGACAATTAAATAGTTATTTGGTTACGAAAAACATATTTTGAAGAGTGATTATTATGGGTTTTAATTCCCAGTGTAGAATTATGCTTTTTAAGCTTATTAACACTGTTGCGGAAAAAAAATTGGGCAAGGCGCAAGCATAGTTTTCGCATTACTTTATATATCACAGTTTGCTCAAAGCATTCAAGTGATTTATGATAATACTGATGCTTACCAAGGCGCAGTAACTCTTTAATTATTTCCTGTGTTGTTATTTGTTGATTTCATATGGTCTGTTGTAGTTATAGGTTACGGGGTACATTATCATAGGCGAAAAACCCGCTGCTGTTGCTGAGCAGCTATCGATTTTGACGACAGCTTGTATGATTTCTTTTAAATCAATGTCAGCAAATATAAATGTATATTTATTTTTACAATATGTGACATAATGCTTGTTTTTGTTGTTGCTGTAGCCACTACGGTTTAGAATGTTTCCTTTTGTTTTCTTTTAGATTTTAGAGGAATGGGGGGATAAAAGTTAATATATAGCTCATAAATGTGTTGTTTTTTAAATTATGCTACAAATCGGTATTTTTTTTGCAGTACTCATTGTGTTAGACGGGGTAATGTTTGTATATTGTATTTTAGTTATCGAGCCTTTTGGGCAGTTGTAATTACTTGACGAGGCTTAAGTTAAAAATTGTTTTTCCAGGTTCAAGATAAAGACTTTAAAATGTACACGCCTTGCTTATTGTAAAATAATATAGTTTTTAATAAGTGTATAGAAAATGGTTCGTTCTCACAAATCCCCTTTTCTCCCATCATAGTTTTGTACTTGACGTCTTTGCACAGTGTTTGGCAGTTTTGGGACTTGTACCAGAAAAGAGAGAAATGTAGGAAGCCAATCTGGGAATAGTACAGTTCCTTAACAACGCTTCATAACACAGCAGGTCCTTTTCCTCTGTAATATATGACGTTGCCATATTCACAGGGAAAATATGATCAGGCTATTGGTGGTGTGATTGTCAGAAATTTGAAGTGCAATGGTCTTAATACTATTTTTATTTTGTTAATGTGAACACCATCATATTATTGTAATATGAACACCGTCAAACTTGTGTCTTTTTTGAAAAAAAGGTGCGAGTACGTTGTGATATTTGGTCCCCCTTTGATCGCCCCTTTACATAGCTACCCTCACATAGCATCCTCATCCCCTTATATAACCCCTCACCCCCATGACATACCCCCGTGCATATCCCCAATTGTAGCTAAGACTAAATATTTTTTTGGTTTTTGTGAACCAGCCCTTTCCTATCTTCCTTTCAGAATCGAATACTGTGAAATAAATAGTTTTTTTATTTAGTATTTTTAAAATATACTAATATGGCAACAATTTTGTACTTGTATTGCGCGAACAAAAGAAATAATATTATTACTTATACTTTGTAGTTATTGTCATAAATTTAATGAGGTACATTTAATTTTAGGAACGTATTAGAATTTTTAAACATGAGATAGGGTTTCTTTGGTCGAATTTTCGTACTTGAAATTTAAACTTTTTGCTAGAGTTGTGAATTGTATGGTTTTGGATGTCATAATATTTACTTTATTTCATTCGTTATCTGAAAATATATGAACTCTTTTCTTCTGTGTCTTGTTTACATTTTTTCACTGTATCAAGAGTAAAGTAGCACAAGCTTCCAGAGCACAAAGCGGCGTGGGTATCAGAACGCGACTAAACTTACCACGGTTAGAAAACCATATAAATCGAGGTATGAAAACTAAAACATTTTTCAAGAGGTATTTGATATTAAAGCATTCGCGTGCATGAACTCAACTAAATGGAGGTGTGTATTGTATCAAGAACACGACAAAACAGTTATACGTTTTTTCATCACTGTACGTCGTAACAGTGTGAAAAGTCATGCCTCCAACTGGCAGTTGAATGCAGAATTCATTGCTTCTTCATTGTTGAGTGTACAAGATAATTGTTGGGTTTATTAACGAATCTACTCTTGTATCTTGGGATTTTAAAATTTTATTTTGAATTATATACCATTTTGTGGCGAGTGAGAAGAGCGTCTTCTTGAGAAATTGTAGAGCCACCGATCTTATGTGGCTCATTGGGCGCCATGTCTCAGCCAAATGACTTCCCAATTTTAGCTCTTTCAATTGCATTTTTTCACTTCAAATTTATCTATTGAGGCAACAGATACGGATAAGTCTTCTCTGTACAAATATACTTTATGTTCTTCATCTTGTTGTTCACTGGTATGGTTTAACAAGTTGCTGACGTAGGTGCTCCATGTTGCGTTTATTTCTTCAGGGTCTTGTAAGATTTGTAGGTCAAGTTGTCTTTGATGTGAAAAACCCTTTGGTATCTACTGCGACATGATGTGTCAATTTTAGAAATGAGTTTCTTGCTACCATTGATGTCGTCTCTGGGACTACTTGCACAGAGTTCCATGTTTCAAATTTCCACTTCTTTCTTGTTAGTGTACAAGCGTTTTTAGCTTTGACGTAATGTTGTCGGATTTCTGCTGTTCGGTATTTCACCCACTGTTTCTCTTTTACACTCTGCTTCAGTTCACCTGGCCGCCACGACCTTTTTTTTTCTTTTTGTTAGTCGATATGTAGTAGAAACGTACAGTGTCGTAAATTACATTTATTACTGAATTTCTGATATTGTCCCATTAAATCTATGTTCATGTCTGCTGTTTTAGTAATTGATGTGATTGTCCTTGTCAGAGTCCTGCAGTGAAAACCTTTTTCTTCCGTCTGGTGCGTTTCAGTCGAGGTGTCATCAGTTGTGTGTCCATGATCACTAATCTGTGATCAGAGTCGAGTGATGCAGGTGGAATCGGTTTCTTGTTTCTAATCAGTAATGTGTAGTTAGGAATATGAATCCGATCATAGTCTTCTATTTTGCTGTTGAAACCCTACCACGTTCATTGATGACTGGGTTGGTTCATAACTCTTGAGGTAGTTTCTGTTTCAGAAGTCAAGCAGTCACTCTTCTTTTACGGTTCTTTTTCCAATGCCAAAATGCCCTTAGACCTTTTCATATCTGGTCCTGTCACCATCTACATGCCTATTACGGGCCTTTACAGAGACAACTCTGAGAGGATTACTCCTGTTTCATGTTTCATATCTCTTGACCCACTGTGTGTGAACGCACAGTTACCATGTAAGGTCTGTTTAGCTGAAGTTCTCTCACTTGTCCCACAGAGCCTTGGGATGTCAATTTTTCCTCACTTCGTCATATTAATTAGTTCTACGTGAAAATCGTGATCCTTGATCTGTGTTCCATTTTAAAGTTCGTTTAATCGTATGCCCAAAATAGTATCGGTTTCAATTTTGGATGATTGCTTGCTGGGCCTATACCAAATTTGAGGTTTTACTATTTAACCCATACCTGGTGGCAAGTCCTAATGTGGCCTTTAATCGCATTGCCTCAGGAAGTAGTAAGGCGGTGGCATGTGATATTTCTTGGGAGCCAAGATGCCACCCCAAGCTCCACCAACTCCTGATTCCCTGCCGCTGCTGTCAGGTACTGCGTATTGGATATTTGCAGCTAGCCTTCATATCTGAAGGCTGTTTGGTGATCCGCCACCTCCCGACCTGGTTGGTAACTGCAACTCGCCCCAACAGCCAGCGCCTTGTCTTACAAAATCAAGCACTGATAATCTTTGACTGCCTTCTTCCCGTGATCCAGTTTATATTTCTTATTCCGTTGCAAAATTTATTCAGTTACCAAGTCTTCCTCTGAAATCCTGTGGCGCTCACCGTCATCAAACTACCCATATACGTGCTCCCCCTATCTTTCGCAACGAACAGAAAGACAAAACAGGATCTCAAGTTAGTTGAGTCAAGTTAGTGTTTGTAAATCAGTTCTCTCTTGACGACAGGCAATGGGCATCTTGAGTTAACCTTTCCGCGAACAAGAAAACGAGGCAATTGAAAAACAACAACTTGAAATTGCAACTAGCTGTGACTGGCGAAAATCAATTTGAAAACGACTGGACAGATGGATTTGGAAGCTAATAACTAAATGCATAGAGTTATTTCCAATTTGTAACTGAAGTTTCAAGAAGGAAAGAACTCACATAGTGCTCCTGTGGGGCAGGGGAAAAGTAAATAATTTCCAAGATAATTTGATTTTAGACCAAATAGAATTACACGAACTTGTTAACAGGAAATAAACTAAACCAAATTCTTTGATTTGGGCTTTTTAGCAAAGTTTATTTGTTTTTCAAAAACAATCTAAGAGCTTTTGTTAGCAAAAATTTATAAAATCGGCTGCAACATTAATTTAACTAAAATAAATAAAATAAAAAACTAACCAATTTTCTACTCTTTTCTTCATCTTTCCAAAATTGCTTGAAGTATTTAGTGCCAAACTTGTTTATTGGTACAAGAATTGACATCGGATAGCTTCACCTCATTATTATGTTCCTCATGATGCCACATGCGCTCTTGAAAAAGTGACTCGGTGATTCTTCTTCACTTTCAATTCTGTACTATCTTTCCAATATTCCTTGAAGTATTTAGTGCCAAACTTGTTTACTGGTACAAGAATTGACACCGCATAGCCTCTTCTCATTGTTATGTGACTGATGATGCTGCATGCGCTCTTAAAACAGTGACTCGATGATTTTACTTCACTTTCAATTCTGTAACCTACTATCCTTCTTCTGTGGCCAGATCTCTTTCATACCATTATTGAACGGAGCATTGACAGCCATTACTATGTTTTTTACCACGTTTGTTTGGAGTTCAACTTTCCTGCCCGCCGCTTGACTTCTCAGAGCAAATTTCCTCTTCCTATCTTGACTTTACTTGAGCCAGTTGTTTCATCGCCACATTATTGGTTTAATGTTCTGTCGTCAATGATGCATACTCTACCAGGGCATCCTTCCGTTGACTTCCGACGTAACGTTTTCCTGGCTTTATTGAAAAGGAGTAAAAGAATAGCACACAGAGGGAACAAAAATGTTTTTTTAAAGTAAAATGTCCAAACAGAGATCGGTGGGAACATGAGTATATACATGAGTACATAAGTATAAGTAATGAGAAGAGAGAGAGAGGGCGCGCCATGAAAGCGGCGCAAAAAATTGCATAATAAGCAGAATCAAAGTTCTTGGAATAAACCGTAGCTGCTTCTTCCTTTAAGGAGAAGAAGTAAAGAAGAATGCCCCCTATAGTTTCCTTTAATTTCTTAAAATATTTACTTTAAAAATATTTCTTTAGCGATGTGTAGAGTGGCTCATTGGATAAATATTTTTTTAAAGGGTAACTTTTGATGTATATATGAAAAGTACTTTTATTCGTGTCTGACACTCAGCATGTTGACAACTTCCACTACAATCCACCATTCTGGTGATTCCCAGCATGAGAAAGGTTGGTTATCTACTTGTCAGTCTTGACAATAGTAGGTACTTGTGCTAAAAGTGTATGTGGAGTATTATCGCCATGTTTTGCAGATTCACTATTTTCAATTTGTGGATTTGTCATACAGTGAGCGAGCATGGATCGATCTAAACTGTCTATTCCCCTTTACAAGGTTCAATATGAGAGTACTAACATTTTCAGCATATAAATACAAGGGAAATTATCATGATTTATCGATGTGGGATCCCCAAAATGCACTTTGTGCAGTATATTTTAATTCTTTGGTAATGCAACCAAAAACAATTTCCCTTATTGCTTTGTAACCAACAATAACCTAAATGAGACTAGTAAGAACACAAACACAAACACACACACACACACACACACACACATATATATATATATATATATATATATATATATATATATATATATATATATACACACATTTTTCTTGTGTTTTTCCACAAGTACTGCAAAGAATTTTCATTAACATTATTTATGCCCGATTTCCTCTTATTGTTTATGGTCAGACATTTATCAAGGCAAAACTTACACTACAGAAACGAAATAAAAAGGCAGCAAGGAATTATCAAAATGAATGTCCATTTGGCTCTAGAATCTGCGTATTATAATTTTATCAAAAAATTTATCAAATATTAAAGGGATGGTCATTATACAAAGAAACAAAGAGAGGGAGAGAGGGGGGCTGTAAGGCAAACAGACATATACAGGAGAGAGAGAAAGGCAGACAGACAGACAGAGGATGAGAAATCGACTGAGAAGCTGAGTTCAGGAAATAAATGCATAATAGAAATGTGACGAAATTTGGTCCAAAGTTGGATTGAGATATTGAAATTTCTTCTCCTAATTCTTTTGCGGTATTCTTTTGCCTTTAACTGAATTTCACTGTTCCTGTATTTACACCAGTTGTTCACGGACATGGCATAATTTTGACCTCAGGAGCGAGAACAGCCTCTTTTTGGCCTCGCTAAAACTTAATAATTGTTGGATTGTGAAATGAAGGATTTCAATTAAATCTTATCCTGCAGAATTAAGGAAAAAGCAGGGAAAAGACGAAAATGCTGTGATACTCAGATGTGGAATAATGCATGTTTTCTGTTTTACTAGGGATACCTTTTTGGAATTCCAAGAAATCCTTGTTGTAGTGAACCGCGTATGAATTCTACATGCCCATTGTCACTGCAAGGGAGACCAAGCCATAGATTTGGATCAAATGTCCCACGATGTTGAAAAAGAAGGGCGCTTTTATACGTTAGATTAAGTTGAAAAGAAATCTGAATGCAGACAAAGCTCAGACAGCTCAGTTGGTAAATCAGACGACCATCAAAGCCATATGATTTGTTTTGACCTGGTAGCGACATTAAGTTTTGTTCTGTCTTTGTTGTTAAAAGGATCGTTAAAGAAATTTTGTTAAATAACCAGCAATATTATTTTAATGAACCGAAAGCAACAGCAAGCTTGAGGATACTTTGCATCGGTTGGAAGACTTATTGATTCCAAGTTTAATATTTAACTTTTTTGCTTGGGTATTGAATAAGGCAGGTATATGGCATGATTTTGCATTTTAAATGTTTCTATTTAAACTATAGCGTCATTAGCTCCGAAATTAGCCAGAAATAAGCGAAAATCAGTTACAATTAAAGGATTATGAATAGATGGAATACTTACATTTATGCCTTACATTAAAAGAAGGACAAGTGAAAGAAAATGCAAAAGGACTCTCAAAGGTGATGGTAACAGAGGTAAGAAATATAGACAGGTTCGTAAAAGTCAATAATAATTATGATCTAAATATTCTTACAGCTGCTAAAATATTTCATCTTAGACAATAACTCTCCAGTACAATTCAATTAAAAACGTTTTTCCTTGTTCTTTTCAGAATCATTTTAATTTAATAAGGCAGCCAATCAGAGAAGAAAGACATTTTTATTCAAATAAACCACTCAGTATGGGTGAGATTTGGTATGTTGGTTCAAAGCTGTTAAATGAACTTCTTATAGGAGTTAAATCTGCCCCTCGACAAAAGCTTTTAAAATAAAACAAGAAAGAACATTGACTCAATATTGATCAAGTTTATAACATATGCTAGAATCAATTATAATTGATTCTAGCATATCTTATAAACTTATTTTTGTATCTAGTCATTCTGTGATGATAAAATCCACTCAATTGTGGAAAAATATTTTATAAGTAAAAAACTATCAAAATGGGGCAACTCTTTCAGTCTGTTTTGTATCTCTTATCAATGTCTTCTGAATTATTAGAGGGTTTACCAACAAACTTTAAAAGCAACAAATAGGATAATATTTGACAAAAAATGTTTTGAGGTTCCCATAAAGAAAAGATTTCGACATGCCAGTTGTGCAGAAATTTCTAAACTAAGCAATGAATATTTAAGAAAAGATTTTAATTGGAAGACAAACTCTTTCTTGCCTTGCTCCCCCATAATTACTCCAAGCTATTTAATCTTGAACCGTCAACATTTTTATGATTTGGGAATAGATGCTATGGCACAGCCGGTCTTGCACTTAATTTTTGGCAAAACCCATTAAACAGACTATTTTTCTCTAAAACCACTAGTGACATGATGCACACAAAATATGTACACCTGCTTAAAAATTTAGTGAACAGCTATTCATAAACTCGTCTTCGTCTTACGCAAGACGTCCCACGTAGCAAGGTCTTATGTTTTTCTTCGCTGCTTAAAACAGCATTGGTAGTAGTAGAACGATAAAATTTAGTGCCTTGTTATATATTTATGTATATATATATATATATATATGGTGCACCATATGATAGCTCTAATATTCTTACATTATTGAGCACCGTCGATAGCTAATAATTACTTCGATACTGGTATATATATAAGAACTATGATTGCAACAAATAGTTTCACTATATTTCGATCATCAGGCATGATCGAAATATCGTGAAACTATTAGTTGCAATCATAGTTCTTATTTTTCGTGTTTTACCTTACGTATATTGCTCTGCTATATGTATTGAGCACTTTTTGGTACGAATACACAAAACTGCACACACACACACATATATATATGTATATATATATACACTTTGTTCTTGTAGCCCTAAAATTCCAAGGAAGTGTATTGGTGCTCCTGGTACCATTCTAAATGGCACCAGGAGCACCAATACACTTTCTTGAAATTCCAAATCATTCTCAACAAATAAGCTACCTGTACATATTTTTCCTAGTGCTCTATTTGGTCAGCTAATACTGACAGCAAGATGTACCAAAACTTTAAATTAGTTTAACGCTCTCTGCAGACATCTGTTTTTCACTCGCATCTTATTTATTGCCAGTTTTTTATCTCTTCTCCTTTGGAGACAAAGATAACTCGTATGTGATCTTCTGTTGTTTGGAGTGGTAAAAATATTAGAATATTAGATATTTCAATGTGGGTTTAAAAGTTCTAAACAAATGCACTCAATTTTTTGCCAAAGAAAAGTACTGAGAGGCTTTTATTCCATTGCTGTCGAGCTCAATTTGTTCGTAATATCCTCAGAAGTCGTTCCTAGAAAAACGCTTGTATAAAAATCACAAAAATCGACTTCCAAAAGTAGTTGGAGGTATAAAAAACCCAACCTCCGGATCGCAGAAAAAACACACGTTAGAATAATGAATTCAACTTTGTAAAGGGCGATATATGGTAGTTTCGTAGGCAGGGTGTACGTGCCTGGCAAAAGAGTAGTGCTGGCTTGAGAACAGAAATTTGTTATATTTAAATTATTAAACACAGAACCTTCAAAGCCTACACAAATGGTGTGTTAATTATTTTGTGTATTAGTTAACGACATAATTATACAATTTTATAACATTACATATTAAATTATCTGATAAATGAGAAAGAATACAAACGCAAAGCACCAACATTTGGAAATCTATATTAAAATCAAGAAAGAAAAAAGTTTTTTCCTGAAAGGAATTTTATTTTTCCAGTAGCATTTCAACGAGCCTGCAAAGCGGATCTTCCACAGGCAACAGAAAGGAACAGTAAAGTTCTTGTATTAACCCAGACAGCTTATATTCGAGTGGTAAAGATCTGCGTAGGAGATGCATGTGACCCTGATTTCTGTAATAATGTTTCTGTATTCTCAGACACTATTTTGCGAATAAAATATAGATTAATTTTGTTACATTAAAAAACAAAAAAGAAAAATTAAAGAAAATAATCTGCAACAAGTTTTGTTTTAACAAGCCTATTAGTTCATGGGAGTTCAGGCATGACCAAATACAAGCACACACACACACACACGCTCTTAATGCACATACCCAAAGAGGTATAAAAAATTCTCTATCTTTACCTCCGATACATAAAGCAGATTCAAAGCTAGCGAGTAGCAATGACAAAAAAATGTGCACTTTACTGAATTGTGATAACGTATTATTCTCAAGTTGTAGCAACAAGAAAGGACGTTTATTTTCTTTCACTCATGAAAATGAGACAGTTTAGCATTTGAACACACACACATACACATACATACTCACACACATTAGCTCGGACTCACCTAACTACTTTTGCCTGTGCTTATCAGGCCTCTATAGCAGCCGAAAACTCAAGGCAAGTACCTATTTTATTGGAATTTGCTGTCCATTCTGTGTTATTTTGTGCTAGCAGGCCATGTCAAATAAAATCAGTTACCTGACGTACTTGTATTGATTACATTCTCAGGTCTGTCTTGAGCAGATAGGATTGGAGAAAAACACTTTTTTACTTTATATCTCATACACATTTGTCACTCACTACTGACCACATAACCACCCAAAGAAACGAATAGTTCTCTACTTTTTTCTACCATTCAGGTATGCCCGAGTTGTATCTGCCGACTATAAAACGTGATCAGCATTTATAAAAATGAATTTAAATGGTAATGATTAATCCTCAAGTGGGATGCTGTGATGAATAGGTTCAAAGACCTTGAATGCTTGCTTGGTATTCACGGTATACCTCCGTATAATGAGACATTTCTAATTGTCTGCATGAGGCAGACATTGTACTAACAACAATTATTGGCAAGAATATTGAGACCAATTCTTTGTTTTTATTTTAACAGTCTAGGACTTGTTAGAGCATGTTTGTTAATAGGGGAGTTTTGCAGAGGCTATGATTACTACTGGAAAAATTCAAGGCACAAAATTTAGAGAGGGTTTTCAAAGAATACTACTAGCATTTATATACCAAAAGGAAATATCTAATCGTGATACGTTTACGAATTGGCTGCAAGGTAACGTTATCACAATACCGAGTAATTCCCAAATGCCAATAAAATAAACCTACAATAATATTAATTTGATGTCTTCACCGGTTGTAAGCCTAAATGTGGACTACTAATATAATTACTAAGCACCCTAATTTACCTGAAAATTCAAGAACCAGGTCATTAAAATTTTGTGTGATCACTTTTGTTCAAAGTTCAGAAAATCTGTTTCGCAATTAACAATAAATAACAATAACAGTAATAATTAATAATTATGGTAATATTTTACTAATCTCAGCTTTGTTGTCACTGTCTGTGTTTTTATAAATATCTTATGTTCTTTTTTCAATATTATCCCAACTTAAACCCTCCTACCAGCTCATGGGCAAAAGGCTTCATTATGCAGAACAATGTTCTTAACTACTTATAAGGCGTGCACTATATACAATTTATATTACTATCTACATTACTATCTATATTACTATCTACAGATTTGCTTGAGGTTTTGTGAAAATCAATATGGGAGATGGTTTTAAAGAATCAACGCTTTAAGAAATTAAATGAAGCATTTTTATGTTTTTCAGAGTAAACTCCTTGCTATTTTTAATTATACATTTTGAGCAATAGCATTAAAAATCCAGCTTCATTTTTCTGAACCATTGTACAATTTCTATTGCCAGCTGTTTTGGCTCAAATTATTTCTTGTAATAACTTTCGGGTANACTTATAAGGCGTGCACTATATACAATTTATATTACTATTTACATTACAATCTATATTACTATCTACAGATTTGCTTGAGGTTTTGTGAAAATCAATATGGGAGATGGTTTTAAAGAATCAACGCTTTAAGAAATTAAATGAAGCATTTTTATGTTTTTCAGAGTAAACTCCTTGCTATTTTTAATTATACATTTTGAGCAATAGCATTAAAAATCCAGCTTCATTTTTCTGAACCATTGTACAATTTCTATTGCCAGCTGTTTTGGCTCAAATTAGTTCTTGTAATAACTTTCGGGTACTTTTATACATGTGGATGGTAGTTTCTTGTTACAATTAAAAAAGATCTTATGAAAGTGTTTAATTCTAAAATGGTCTTAATTACATTTTCCCTCTCGAATATTTTGTGTCAGTAGAAGACGTTTTCGTGAAGCCACAATACTTCAGTGATTCTAAAGAATAGTAGAACAGAGTTCTGAGTCTAGGATTGACGATATTGTCAAGTGATTTACTGCATTTTTTCATATTAAAGTGTTTCCTTACGTTATATGATACAGTTAACTTTCACTTCAAGAAGTCCGTGTTCTTTGGTGTTTGCATGCGAGTTTTATTTTGTACGGAGAAACACGTAAGGTTAAAAATCATATTTATTATTTCCAAATAGCATAAATTGCTGAACTTTTGCTTTCCAGGCTCTAAAGTTTATTACCTCAGCAAATGTCTCATTTGAAAAAACGTCCTGCATACGAGGAATTGCTGTTCAACGTTTCCCAGTCGTAAATATCATGTTTTAGCGCTGGTGTTACCTTTTCTGACCATTCACCAGCACAATGCCACGTATGAACAGAGCAAAATCGAGGGAACTATCAGACATTTTAACGCCGAGGAAGTGAAGTAAACAGTTTAAAGTTATTTTGAACAGCATATTTTGAAAAGGAATTGCTGTTCAACGTTTCAGTGGTAAATGTCGTGCTCTCAGGGCTGCTGTTACGTTTTCTGATCATTCACCAGCACGATGCCATGTACGAACAGAGCAAAATGGAGGGAAGTGTCAGACATTTTAACGCTGAGGAACTGAAGTAAACAGTCTTAAGATATTTTGTGCAGTAACCTTGGGGTTTATTAGTGATTCTAGTGATACTGTTTTGACGTTACGGTAACAAGTAACTCACATTGTGAAGGCGGTGTAGAAAAACCTCTTCAGACAATAATAAGAAGAGTCTAGTTAACCTTGTTGTTATAGTACAAACAATAAAATAACTTTAGACTTTGACCCAGAGTGATGTACCAAAGGTTATGAAATTGACTGTACTCCTTCTGCTTCCTGTCTTATTTTCTTATTTATTCTCAATTTTTCCCTTTTCTTCGTCGGTGAAAGAGCCACTTACCATTTATGTCGAAACATCTTGCTAATGAAGGGAATTCCAGCTTCAATAAAATGCCTCACAAGACCTGTTCACAAATAGAAATATGAGGTCCCGCTGAACTGCAAGATAATCCCGCTAGGAGCTAGGTAAAAACCAGATATCATTTTTATACGCACGATTTAAGCAGTTGCCATCCATGTGTGTGTGTGTGTGTGTGTGTGTCTGCTTGTGTTTGTGAAAGAGAGTGTGCGTGAGAGTGCGTGTGTGTATGTGGACATATAAAGTGATTCTTTTTTCTTATGTTAGCAGTAAACCGTTAATTCAAAATTTCAACAATGGTCAAAATACCTCTGAACCACGTTTATGACAGTTGCGTTGCTTACAATAGGCATTTACAGGGAACTTCTACATAAATCTCGTCCCTTTTAATTGTGTTTTTCTTGTTTCATCCTTCGTAGCTAGTAGTATAAACGCACTGCACCATCCAAGTACCTGTATTTTCTGATCAAGAGAAAACCTCTTCTTTGCTTCTTTTTGAATGGTTTATAACCTTGTCTGTCAGCTCTTTTCTGAGAATACATTTTTTACGTCTTTATTTAGCTCATCAAATTATTAGTCTGCTACGCTAACACGAAAGGCTATGCTATGTATCCTACAGGTACATAGTCACAGAAAATACTGTCCATTGAAAAGAGAGCTAAACGGATTATCAGAAAAAGTGTGCCATCCATTCAGAAAAGGGTGAAAGATCGCACAGTCAAGTTGGTTCGAAATTGTTTAAATGGCAAAGTTTGTTGCAATTTCCAAAACTATTTCGAAGTACAAAATCACAGCATGAATACACGAAACAATTTGAAAAAACTAAAACAGACAAAATGCAAATTAGAATTTGGGGAGAGACCATTTTATTACCTGGAAGCGAGATATTTTAATGAAACTTTTTAAACTTGTATATATGTAGAAATAAATTTATTTTTAATAGCTTTTTTCTTTTCATTTTTATTTTATTTTCAGTCAACTAATATTTCATCTTCGCTTCCAGGGCCTCCTCTCGGCTTTCCTAGGATTTTTGAATGAAAAGGAGGGACTTGAGCGTTTTTGCATTTTACAGGAAAAAGTAGAGATCAAATACATTGAGAGAGCTAACCACAAGTCATTTTTGACGCCCCTTGTTATGTGCAATTTTTCAAGACCGGTAACGTACCGCATCGAGGTCTTTAACAAACATTTAAAGCTTTTTCATATCGTCCTTTAATTATCCTAATAGTGTATCTTCACTATTTAGAAAATGATTTTGGATAAAAAGATTCAAATCAATACAAAAAAATGCAGAGTAAAGTTTCAAGGCGACCAATATTCCGATCTTGAGATCAAAATAATCTCTGCATGACTAGTTTTGTTTTTTGCTAGGAATATCAGCAGGTTTATTTTCAATTTTTTCTTCAGTCAAAATCATCATTAAATTGTATGTTTTAATTCAAATGTGTGATCATAACCTCTAAATGAACTCGGAAAAAACCCGGTGTAGTTGATAAGGTAGAAAACTAATACATAAATGCATGCGTTCTTAACCCAACATCCTTCACGGAAATCTAGGGTACTGACTAAGCTGACCAATAGCTGTGCTGCAATTTTAAACACATGGGTGAAAACAATTTGGATAGCATTAGCTCAAGTGATATCAGTATGTGGATTGAAATACCTGTCTTCGCTGGCTTAGATATTATCCTGTTATCCAAAATCAATTGACGGCAGGGTATTCCACTGGTGTCTACTAGTCATAAGTTACATTCCAAAACTTCTTAAAGAAGTAAAACAACGGAAATATTAAAGATTTTTACGCTCATCCATCCTCTCAGTATGATCAATACCAAGACACCAAAGGTAGTATCAGCATGTTACGGCGGATGAAGGAAGGTCGTGTGAAATCTGAGTTTACAAGTCAGAGCTTGTTACGAAAATCAATCTAGAACTGCAGATTCGAAGTCAACCAGTTGACAATATTTTTCGAACGTTTGAAGGAAGAAATATCTATAGCTTTATAAAACTTTATTTGAACTAGCAACGCTATGAAATGGAGACTCACAAACGACTCCTCATGTTAATTGTCACGAAACCCAAATACTAGATAACGTTATCTCACTCTGTTGCTTTTCAACCACAGCGATAAAATTGGTGAAACATCTTGATCTAGTTGAACATTTTTAACTTTTTCAAATTGTTATCGAAGATCGAAAAATTCTGCAACAAAGGTGGCTTCGTGAATACATCGATAGCTAGTTACTGGCGAGCAAAACAGAAGAAATTTTGTTACGGAGACATGGTTGTTTGATAATAACACTGCATGACAAAAAAATATTTTTTCTGTTACCGGCATTAAATTGAACATTTCTAACCAAGTTCCACTCACTGATTCCAAATCTAAAATCCGTTTTTCTCTAGCACGTCGGGGTTTTTTTATAGAAAATTCACATGAAAGTCACAAATTTCCTCGAAGAGAACTTTTTTTCCAAAATACAGAAGTTGATTTATGAAATGCCAAAAGCCTATCAATCAAATGCCATTTTTATTGAGCTATCTTCATATAAGTAAGACTTTTGAAAATAGGATATTGCATTGCGAGCAATAAATATTACAAAAAATATTATACTCTTTGAAGCAATAGTCAAGAGAAGTAGTCTTCATCGCACTAAGCTCTTCACCCTGAATGGTAATATTGGATACTTAAAATTACAATTTCGATATAGTTCAAAAGAAAAAGCAATATAACGTAAACGAAAAATTAAGTAATGCTTGAATCTGAGTTCATAGTTTAAATTGTCCAAACAATACAAAGTTGGAGTCGGAATAAAAAGTTCACAATTCAAAAAACCTTCGAGTTGCTCTATTGTGTACAGCAGTTGTGTCTCGTTTTAAAAACCAGCAATAATCTCCAAGCATGGACTCGTCCCACCGGCCGTGATAGCGGTGCTCAAGCGTGGAGATGATTTGATGAAAGATTTCACCATGCTCGTCACTTACAGCTCTGAGGTTATCTGGAAAGAAGTCCAGGTGGGAGTAAAGATAGTGGACTATCACTGACATTCTGCAGCCCATTTCCTTGAAACTGTGCAACAGATTGGAAATTACTTCCTGGTAGTTACTTGCACACTTGTTTTCAAGGAACTTCTTCACAACAGACTCAATAGCAGTCCAGGCCTGTAGTTCTTTGCCCCTGAGAATAGTTTTGAACTCATCATACAAAAGTAGCTGTCGGATTTGAGGCCCAACAAATATGCCAGCTTTGAGTTTTGCATCGCTAATGCGGGGGTATTTTTGCTGCAAGAAGGTGAAGGCTTCTCCGCTTTTATGCATTGCCCGGACAAACTGTTTCATCAGGCCGAGCTTTATGTGCAGTGGGGGTAAAAGTATATTTTGTTGATCAACCAGAGGAGGGTGTTGTACATTGTGCTCACCTGGTATGAAGCTTGATCGTCTCGGGCATACCTTCTGTCTATAGTGCTTTTTATCTGCTTTGCTGTCCCATAGGCACAAAAAACAAGAGTGTTTTGTGTAACCCGCTTGTAATCCTAAGAGTAAGCTAACAACTTTAAGATCACCACATATTTTCCACCGGTATTCTTCATACTTGATAGCGCTTAAAACCTCCTCCATAGCTTAGTATGTTTCTTTCATTCCAACTGCATGTGCAACTGGAATTGGCGGCTGCTCATTACCATTATGCAGGAGAACGGCCTTAAGACTTACTACAGATGCATCTATGAATAGCCTCCATTCTGTAGTATCGTAATGTAGTTCAAGGGTACGAAACAATCCCTGAATATCTGCACAGTAACAGAGTAAACCAGTCTTTGTAAAGAAACAGGAGAATGGTGTATTGCTACTTCGAAATGAAGAGATCCGGGCATCTGGACCAAGAAGATTCCACTCCCTCAAACGTGACGCTAGTACTTCAGCACGCAGTTTGGAAAGCGCCAGATCCCTGGCTAAATCGTTGAGCTCGGCTTCAGTGACAAGATGCGGCTCAGTTGTTGATGGTTTGTATGAACTGAACCCATCGCTGCAACTTGTTGAAGGCTCGTCGCTGCCANCGTAATGTAGTTCAAGGGTACGAAACAATCCCTGAATATCTGCACAGTAACAGAGTAAACCAGTCTTTGTAAAGAAACAGGAGAATGGTGTATTGCTACTTCGAAATGAAGAGATCCGGGCATCTGGACCAAGAAGATTCCACTCCCTCAAACGTGACGCTAGTACTTCAGCACGCAGTTTGGAAAGCGCCAGATCCCTGGCTAAATCGTTGAGCTCGGCTTCAGTGACAAGATGCGGCTCAGTTGTTGATGGTTTGTATGAACTGAACCCATCGCTGCAACTTGTTGAAGGCTCGTCGCTGCCAGTAGATGAGTCGATCCGTTCTTTTGTAGATGACGGAACTGGAAGCTCGACATCGTGTAGTACTGGCAGGTGTACAGATGTAGCATTTGGATACCGTACAGTAAGCTTTGATTTTCGGGAGTAGCCTTGAACTTTCGTTAAACAAAAGTAGCAATCGGACACATGGTCAGCTGGTTCCGGCCATACAGCAGGCACAGTGAATGACATTTTTCTACCCTCACCTCGTTTCCAAGCAAGTAATGTCACATAAAAAGATGCACAACAGCTGTGAGGTACTCACTGCTTATCCTGATTACCAACTCCACACTTAAAATAGTCACTATAAGCAATGCATACAGCTTGACTTAGCGGCTTGCGTTGTGATTTAAAAATGAATTTTCCACAAATGTAGCTAAAGCTATCAGGATTGTTTTTGCATCCTCTTCGAGGGGGGATTTTGTGGAGAATATAATATGCTTCGCACAGCGTAGTGAAGTATTACACTATCCTCGAGATGAGAGGCTGGGAATGACAACCCAACCGAATCTGAATGACTTCATTTAGGAAATGAACAAAACATTATCAGTAGCTTCATTTCTCAAGCAGGATTAATTCTTTCTTGTTTGAAGAGCAAATAGACAGTGGCCAAAGTCTGATTAAACAAAAGCCAATAGAGACTCGTATCTGGAACAAAGATAGACTACATGCGACAATCTTTTCTTTGACCATAAAATTACGTAATGCAAAATATTATGCATTTATGAAATTACGTAATAAATATCCCAGGTATGAAAGTGGATTGACACCCTTTGCACTAAAATCCCTCTGTTTTAATAACAGTGCAACACAGAGTGCTTGATTAACAATTCAGACATCCTGGAATCCCTTTATATGTATGTTTTTACACAACATCAACCTTGTTGATTAGCAATTTAAAACCGTATTTAAATATTTTTTTTAAAATTAAATTTAAAAAAACTGGACGTGCTAGAAAAAACCTAAGACCAGATTCGTGTTCAGCGCCACAAACTGTAGCGGAAATGATATTAAACTATCTGGTAACAAAAGTGCTGTTGATCAGTGTATAATCAAACTCACAGTTGGATTCGACAGACATATATCAGGAAAGGACCCAAAAAACGAAATCACTTTCTTGTAAGAAGAAGGCTCCCTTTATAAATAAGAAAACGCGCTATTGTAAGAAGATTTTACCTGCAACCAAGTCAAAAATACTTCACTCTTTGAAGCAATAACTGAGAACAATTTTTAATTAATATTCTATTCAATTTCCTGGTGAAGTTTGGACCAAGCTTGCTTTCGTGTCTCTATTTCGGTCTGTTGCATCAGGATAGAAGCGATCATGGTGTTGGGTTTTGAAAGGTCTTATGGTTTTTAATTCACTACACAGAGTAAATGTCTTAAGATATATACGTCTTAAAACCTGACACGGAACTTCTCGTCACGCATAAAATAAGTACACGAAGAGAAAAGAATGATGACGAAAAAACCAAAATCAAATGGCAATTGACAGTAGTCCCTGTGTTAAGAGATTCAAGCATTGAGATAGATCCAGAGAGAAAATTGGAGCATATGCAATGTTTTTTCTTTACGCTCTCCGCAAACTCCTCACAAATATGGTTTAGAACACTTCGTTACTTAATCAGTGGTGACGCACCATTTGTTTTTAAAGAACTGAAACTTAAAACCCACAAAAAGCAGTATTGAAACCTGAGAACAACAACACAATATCAAGTAAAATTACTGCAGATTATTAAAAAGGAGAACAGCAAATTAACTTTGAATGCGCTGTAGTCCAAGTAAGTCATCCTGTAGTTAAAACCGATGGCGTCCTCGGTATTGCCTACATGATGACTTCTTGACTGCACACTACTTTAATAGGGCTTTGCCAAATTTCTATCAAACAGACTCTTTTATCGATCTGCTTTATGCGCATTCCGTTATTTCATCTCTTCACATTTTTGATGAACATCCCTGCTTCATTTTCTTCAGTGGGTGATGCTCTCGTCAGAGACTTTACAATTGCATAACAATCTAAAATATTTAGCCAGTTTTCTCGTATGCTTTCTCCTGTGAAAGAAGGTCACTGAAAGTAACTTCAAGTATTGACTTTATTCAGTTCTTTTTAAACAATTAAAATTGTTATTAAAACCATTTTTCTTTCACGTTATACGTGAGGAGATAGGGAGGTGTACCGCAAGTTCTGATAAAGTCTCGTCTTTAATTTGTTTGCGATTTTTATATTTACCTATCGTATTTTCCTTAGTATTTTAAGCGCAGAAGATACTTGTGCGATTCTTTATGGTACTTCTTTTTGACTATGAAAAACAACAACACAAAGAACAAAAAAATCGTCTTGCTTTTCAACCTCAGAGTTGTCATTGCATATTTTGTCGTACTCTTGGTTTGTTAATATTCTTTATCTGCCTGAATTGTCTCTGAGACCAAATGTTTTTCCAAGCTTCTTTCTACTGAGTCGTTAAGAGTTGCAATACATGAAAAAGAGCAGATAAAAGTGTGCATCATCTGCACAGAGGACATATTTAGAATGATTTCATCTCTTTTGAACTCATTTTCAAGTACGATTTTTGGTCACAAAATCCAAGTAGAAATTGAAAAGAGTAGATTAAACTATACAAAGGCACTTTTGGATTGTATAAATTGAAAGAGCATATTTTTTCCCCTTGTTTTGGCTTTCAGTATTGCCTGACGCATCACTACACGGCATCTGCAGTATCTCTATTGAACCCAAATCCAAATTGTGTTTTACATGAGAAAGGTCCTGTCTTTTCGCGAATTTTTGTAAGAGGTATGCTGCTGAAAACTATACCAGGGATTGAAATTAAAACTATTGCTGTAGTAAGATGCTTCGTGGGGGTGTTCTTTTTGTCTCTTGGCATGGCTAGCCTTTTGCTCTACTCTGATAGAGTTCCTAGAATTCCTTTACGCTTAAAATTGTTTGGAAAATTAGATGCAACATTTGTTTGAAAATTTCAGACTATTATACTATCATATCCTTCAGGTTTCCCTCTTTTACATCTCTCTACTTCTATCCTGGGTTATTCTTTACGCGTTGAAAATTCAATGTTTTTATGTTTCTCGAAATCTCCTTTCCCGATCTATAACATGTTATCTATGCTGGTTTTTTAAAACCTTTATTCTATTCTTTGCTGACCAGTTCAGAGGGCTTTCCTTCCAGACATGGGACGTTTTAAAATAGATTAATTATGAGTACTGTGGAGCTGGAAGAAAAATTAGAAAAGAAATTGAATGGCTGCTATACAAGAATGCTAAGATCAGCTCTTGGATATAGCTGGAAAGACCACATCCGTAATGTGGCCTTCAAAACGTAACCGACAAAATCAGAACTAGAAGGTTGAGACTAGTAGGACATCTTAAGAGACATCCTGAAGAATTGGCACACAATTTGGCATTTTGGCTACCAACACAGGGAAAGAGAAATAGAGGGGCTCCAACAACAACATTTGTACAACTGCTGGACAAGGATACGGGACTGACGGTCGAAGAGATGGGAAATCAAATGATGGACAGGGATATTTGGCGGATGATGGTAGGTCGAGGCACTTTGGCCTCGACCTAAATAGATAGATAGATGGAGCTGCAAAACTTGAGTACGTCCTTGCGTTCGAAAGGCAGAAAGCTGTGTTCAGTAGGAAATTTTAACTACGATGTCCCTGGGAAAATAATCAAATTAGTGGANTGAAGAATTGGCACACAATTTGGCATTTTGGCTACCAACACAGGGAAAGAGAAATAGAGGGGCTCCAACAACAACATTTGTACAACTGCTGGACAAGGATACGGGACTGACGGTCGAAGAGATGGGAAATCAAATGATGGACAGGGATATTTGGCGGATGATGGTAGGTCGAGGCACTTTGGCCTCGACCTAAATAGATAGATAGATGGAGCTGCAAAACTTGAGTACGTCCTTGCGTTCGAAAGGCAGAAAGCTGTGTTCAGTAGGAAATTTTAACTACGATGTCCCTGGGAAAATAATCAAATTAGTGGAAAGATTCTTTGTGGAAATATTAAAGGGAGAAAAAAGAGAATATTTGGTTTTAGCCAGCTCAATTGTTTCTGAAAAGTTGATAAAGGATATTGTAATAAAATTTTTAACTTCTATATTACTTTTTCGTCCATTTGAGAATGTAATGTTTTATCACCAGACATGTTTGTAGCCCTTATAATCTATTACATTAAAGAAAAATTTTCCCGGTCAATAGATGTAAAACCTGATGTTTTGCTTTATGGTTTAATAATGAGATAAGCTCTATTTCTTTGCTAAATGCATTGTAAAAAGAATTTGAAACTAATGGACAGCAGGAAAAGATATTTCAGTTTATTCAGATCAACAAAGATCAAGGAAAACCTTTCTTTTTTCTTCTTTCCACGTTGTTAATTACATTGAGTATATTTAAAAGAGTAAAAAAGCTCAGTATAACAGCAGGATAGCTATAAAAGCCAATTATTTGAAACGTCGTTTTATTTGTTACTGACCAATTTTTCTTGTTTACATGCTGACTTTAATTTGTTATTGTTGTTAATATCTTTATCCACGTATAAATCTGATCCTGAGATCCATTGTCATTATCACTATAGCGAGCTAGCTCTGACTTTCCTGACACTTTTCTTCCATTCGCCTCCATTCCTCATCGCTATTGCTACTTCTAAGCAACTTTTCCTTTCCTCTACGAACTGGTCGACTTTCTATCAAAATATTTAATTTTTCAATACTCCAAGCCATGTCCATGTGGTCTAAAAAATTTACATATGTTCATCCGATAAGGATTACATACTCACTTTTCAGGATTCAGTACGAATTTTAACAGGGTAATGAATTTTACAGACCAAAGTTGTGATGAATTCCATCTATCTATATTTTTTAACTTTCGAGGATAATATATTTTCTTTATTTTCTGCAGTGCTTACCCTATGCAAGCATAATTCCATATTTTGTGCCCCTTATAAACAGAGCATCCTCTCAGTTAAGGGCCCCTTTATACTCTACCCTCAAGTAAAAATGTCAGCTTTGTTTCACTTTAAGCAATTTTTGACAAAATGCTCTAAAGATACATAACTTTATAAAAATAACTTTGTTAAAGAGATTCATGCGTTACTATCCTTTCTCTACTAAATTTATCTTCAAGTAAGTGTCCCCTTAAGTAAGTGTTCCTATTAAATATATTTTACTAAAATACCCAACTGGTTTGCTTAATCAAGAAACTGTCCCCAACATTTACTGCAAAAAAGGATGTCATATTGAATTTAAATCTTAATTTCCGAGTTCCTAACAATAACCAGGACTCAGCACTGATAGTATCAGGGTTGTAAAAAAATAGTCTTGTTTGTGTCCAATTGCAGCTTGAGTGAAGGCAATTAAAGGAGATGGGTAAAAATAATTTTCTTCAAAACAATCGAGTTTAAATACCATCGTTGCATGTAAAGAAAATTTATACAATATAAAACAAATTGTGAAGTCATATTCTTTGGATATCAGTAGAGGAAGGACATTAAGTAAGCTTTTAATTAGAGACAATGTTATAGTTTACCTTTCGACAGTTTGCTGCAGTCTGTTGATAGTTGCAGAGAGGAGTAGATTTAAAAATTAGACTGAAGAGGCTTTTTAAGAGATTATCATTATGATAAGCAAATTCCTAAAAAAAATGGCTACAAGAGTTAGTTTCTATTGTATTTACAAATACGTATGCTTATTAGAAACTTAAGAAGCAATATTTATTATGTCTACTAATGTTAATACCGAAAAATTACAAAAGAAGGACGGTTGCTGTGACTCTTTTAATGCCTGTTTGTAGTCTGCCTGTTGTGGTCAATTAGTAAACAGGATTTTTGATGAACCAGAAGTATTCCTTTGCATTAATTTTTTTATACTCATTTACTGGCTGTAAGAGCTTATATGTGGTGTATATTTACATGCAATTAAAGAGAAGGGGAGATTGAAAGAAAGAAAAAGAGAGATAAGAGAGAAAGAAAGAAAAGAGAGAAAAGAGGGAAAGAGAGAAAAGAAGAAAAAAGAGAAAAGAGATAAAAAGGAAGAAAGAAAGGAAGAGAGAAAGAAAGAAAAAAGAAAAAAGAAAAAAGAAAGAAAGAAAGAAAGAGAAGAAGGAAGAGAGTGTTGAAATAAAGACCACAACAAAATTTTATTTCGGACAGAGGGTGATAAAATAAATGACTAATATTAATTTCTACTACTCGCATTTGAAGCTCCCACACAGTGCAGCGCTTGCTATTTTTCATCGATTTATCTATTCAACATTATACCTAAAATTGTGGTGTATACTCCCTTTTTCGAATATTGCAACAGATAAGGCTTGCTTCTACCATGGAGTTAAAACCACGATTTTTCACTCTAACAATTTTTGTATTAGGTGACACAGGTCTTAACATTTCATCATTTTCTGTCTTCTAGAATGATCTTACCAATGCTTCGAAAGAGAACACCAATAAACAACTGTTCCTTTCCTCTTTTTACTATAACCTGCATGTCAGTTTTCTTGTTTCCATCTTAAATTATATTCTAAACCTGATTTGGTCAGTAGTAACTTCTGTCTTAATTCATTTGTTGACAATTTTTTAAGTCACTCTGCAAATAATAGTTTGACGATATTTCCTAGTTTTTGTTGAAAAATTTGTAGTTGCTATCTTTAATTTTCATCACATCCTGTTAGTACTCAAAATAAGTTTTTTTTCTCTACAAAGTTAAAATCCAAAGCTTTAAAATGTCATTTTGCGTACTGGTATTGATTTTGAGATGTGTTTACCTGTGTGTATTTTTACGATCCTTCCGCTTTTCCAGTCAAGAAGGTGAATATTTGCTATCAATCAGACACTTGCCTTCAATAAGTATTCTAATTCTGGCTCAGCAAAGGCAATGCAAGCTGTCAGTTTTCATGCTACTGACATGAGTGTTGAACATATAACATTCCATCTTCGTTGATTTTCTTCCTGCTTTTCAAAACTTGTTTTTTAGCTGTTTGAAAGTGTCATTCTTTCCAAGAAATATTCCCCGTACGATTCACATTATTCCTTATTAATGTTATTTCCTCAGTTATTAGTAAAATATTGCCCTTGTTTTTTCATTCTCTGGTCTATTTGTATTCTGCAAACTGGAACTTCCCCTTGATTAACTCTTTCTTATTCTTGTTGTCAATGCTACTTTTATTTATTTCATTATTAGATTTTAGCATTCATTCCCAAATTGTCGCACACACTGCACAATTTTCATCCCACGGGTATCCAATTGCCTTTTCAACTGGTCTCTGTATTTTCCAGTGGATAAATATTCCTTGCAGATATCTTTTGTCTTTACTTGTTAATTTCCTTTTAGAGTACAGTACTCCAGTTTTATCATTTAAACACTTCTCTTTGATTTTCTCTTGTATATCTTTAAAATGATTATCTAACTCATCCTCAGGTGTACTTAAAAGCTTTTCAATGTCCATTTGTCAATTTCCAATCTAATTCAATATAGCATTATTTTCTATTATACTTTCTATTTGTTTTATTATCCCTCTTGGAATTCTTTAGTATTTTTTATTGAAATCTTCTCGATGTGTGTGGCTTCGCGAATCCTTTGCTGTTTTCCCCAATCCTTTTATTCTCAAAGCATATTTGTGAGTTCCATTCCTCCAACCTAACCTCCAGTTGGCTTTCATGCACAGTCATCTGGTAAATGGGTATTGTTACTCTCTTCTCTTCAGGTGAGTACATTGATATTCATCTTTGTAGGCCAGTTTGTTGTTTTCTGGTGTCAAGCATTGCTGCTGTGATTTTTATTTTCTGCTTTCGCGACTCCTGCTCAACTTTGGAAATGTTGCAGGTTGTTGGTTATCCATTAAAGTAAAAGAATTAATTGCAACCTTTTCTACTAATTCATGCAATATTAGAGCTTTAAATTTGGTTCTTGTGCAGGACTCTAAACTTTTCTGATTCTGATAAAGGCTCTTCGCCTATCAGGTGCGAATTAGAGTGGTGGCCCGGCACTTAGCCAGAAACTGCTAGTAACACAAACGTGAGTAGAACTGCGTGAAAGCAAAAATGAAATAAGTGGTGATAATGGAATGGTACCGAGCGGTTAAACAAGGAGCGCCTTTCTCAGTGAATGTACTACTGGGACATATTCCTCCAACCCCCAGACTCTAAAGGCTTTCCACAACGAGAATAATACTCAAACAAGTCCTCTAGATTGCAAAGGTATGAGCCAAATAACACAGAAAAAAGACAGAAGTGGACACAGGAGGAATACAAACAAGTTACGAAAGCATGTTACCAGGCACTTCAGCAACCATCTAATAAGAAAAGCACAAACCATACCTATCAGATATGGAAAAGGATGAATTTTGACAACAGAACTGACATAGATGCGAACAATCTGGCAAATGTAAGGAAAGACAAAGAAAAAAAATAAAAGATTAACAAAAACTGAACTAGAAAGAATAAAACAAACATTAGAAGAAACCAGCAAAAAACAGACACGAAAGAAAACAAATAGTGCATGTACAGATAATATAGCAAGAGAAGATGATAAGATGTCACATAATAATAAAGAAAATGTTACGCACTTGTCTCGATCAAAACAAGACGAAGAAGGAAGAAAAACATTACACATGAAACAACAAATATTAGATAAATGAGAGGAAATTGAATTCGTAGAAAGAAGAAATAGAGTTACCAAACATCAACAAAGACTGCAAGGCTAAAGAATTGATTAAGACATCAAATAAAGCTCTGTTAATAATAAAGAAACAACGTCAGGAGCCATTAGATATAACAGAAATAAATGAACTGATGTACACAACTGCTACAGTTAGAACTGAAAACTGAGGTGTCGGGTTTAAAAAACAAAGAAAATTAAAGAAATAACAACCTGCGAGGAAAAAAGAATTGAAAAGGAAATTACTAGAATGAGAGGTCGTGGTCTTGGACCTGCCTTTTGATAGACGTGAGTGTTCCATCCGACAAAAATATATCTGTCAACAAGTTCGACAAGCTTAGTAAATATAAGAACCTCGAAGTGGAAACTGAGAAAATGTGAAACCTCAAAGTAACGACCATCCCTGTCATCGCAGGCGTCCTATGTATGATAAAGACAGGTATTCAAAAGTTTGTCGAAAAATTACCAGGCGAACCTAGCCTCCACGAGATCTGGAAAATAGTTTTAACCAACACTGGTCACATTCTGCGAAAGTGTCTCTCCATTTAAATATTTTTTTTTACCATCATACTTTTATAACTTTTCACGAATATTAAATAAAAAGTTTCGCAGGCGAAATAATTTCATTTTCTATCAACTTAATTTAATATTTTTATACTATATTTTTATACTGTGCAATTATTTTATTATAAGAATCTATGATTTTTATACCTAAATGTCATGTGTGTATCTTATTCAAAACTTTTTCTCGCCTTAGATCACTGGGGTGACCCGGTTAGCAATTTTATAAATATGCAATATAAAGAAATATGTTGATGATAAATATAATAATAATAATGGTAATAATAATAAAAATAATCTTCCTGGGTATTGACCTAAAACTGCATTTGTTTGTAGAGTTTAGACGGTGTAGTTAAGTCTGGGACGGCATACCTGACCAGGGGATACCACCCTCATTAGTTTCTTCAAACACATTAATTCGGCTGGAGAATGTCAGATATTAAGGTCTCTTTAAAGGTGTGTAAACTTCTTCAGCATTTTAAAGGAAATCTATATATATATCTATATATATATAGGAAATCTATATATAGATTGGTAAGCGAATAAATACCACTTGCTTGTAAGTTTAAAACAAAATTAACTATTTTGATGAACACTAGGAAAACCTCATACATTATCTCCTATTCGGCGGTTGAACAACAGGTGCGTCCCTCAGGGAATCAGAATCAGCCTAAAGTGGAAAAATCTGCTACTTTTTCACACTTTCCCATTTCAAAAATTTACTTGGAAATTCTAACTGGTACCATCAAGTACCATCCATAATTAGAAAACCAAAAGAAAGAAGACTTTAGTAGACAAGAGTATAAAGGCGTTCTGTGTGCTTTTCACATGCCTCTTGAGAACCCATCAGCAACTGATAGCACGAAATGTTTGTTCAACGTTTGGAAGACTCGTAACCCTGCTACTCGACCAAATCTTAATGCTAATAAACTTGCAAATATCAGGAGAGATATCCTCTAAAATTTAAAGTTAAGTGAGGCTAAACTTATGATTATTCGGAACAAGATTGCTTTTGATGTTAATTTGAAAATGAAGGAGCCAGAAACGAAGGAAGGTGAGGATGTATCAATTATAAATGAGGTAGATATTAATGAATCAATACAAGAAAAAAGAGTACAAGCTGTTGAGTTAAAATTAAAATTAAATGACCTAATTCCGGAAGCAAAAGATTGAGGAGTCTGAGTTAATTGAGCTTTATGAGGTCAAAACTGAAATCTTGATTGTACTTGGCAAGTTAAATACCTTGAAATTAGAGAAAAAGAAAAACAACCGAAGATAAAGCTGAACAAGAAAATAAAAAAAGTATAAAGATATGGAAACAAGGATAAAAGACAAGTACTTGAATTAAAAGAATTGAATCTTGCTGAGTTAAATGAACTGAATTTTGTTTCTGCAAAAACTTTAACTTTTATGGTATCAAAAACAATATTTAAAAAAAGAACTTAAAAAAACAAATACCCTGCAAGGCAAGAAACGCTTGATGAAGAAATAGAAGCTCTTAGAGGTAAAATGTCTGTTATTGGGGAAATTAAGAGGTACAATATTAAAAACGCGTAGTTTCCGTACATTAACAAGACTGAAAAACCTTCAAGCTATAAACGCGAGCCTGGTATTATTTTTTTATTTTTTTTTTATTACTGAGCAAAAAAAGTGTCTATAAAAAACTCTGAATTTCACTCAATACATGGATGGGTGCCCATTATGTCTACATTCAACTCAGTTTCAGAATTGACCAACCTATTGTTCTATTACAAAATGGAGCAGGCGTACAGGGCACGCATTAAAGACTTGTCTATTATTATGTACGTTATTGTCTATAACGAAAATATAAATCGTCCAAGAACAAAATCAAAGAAAATACAAAGATGTAGAAGTGCGGCAATACTTGCTCGAGCTTAAAAAGAGGGTATTAATCATATCACCTGAAAATCTCCCGTCTGATAAAGAGCCCATCTAACAGATGATCCGAATGAGAGATCAAAGAAAAAATAAATTCGTGAAGAGATCTAAATTTTTTAGACAAAACCAAATCGTTAAATCTGACGCTTAAAATTTTACAGAGAAGTAGGCAAGGATGTTATTGAGATAAAAAACATGCCATCTGTGGAGGAGATTGAAAGGTTTTGGAAAGACATCTGGAGTGCAATCAAAGACTACAATAGTCTGGCAAAATGAATAAACAAGACAAGAAGAAACATTTCTATTGTCGCCACCCAAGAATAGACCCACTGTGAAGAAATTAAGTTTGCGCTTCAAAAATTACAAAAATGGAAATCCTGAAAAATTGATAAAGTTAATAACATTGGGCTTAATACCCTTGATGATGCCCATTTAAGATTTCTGAACTATTAAATGAAATGCTTAGAGCACCATACGACGTCCCAGGTTGGCCTTGTGAAGGATCTACATACCTCCTGGAAAAAAATGCTGACACGTCAAACCAAAAAAACAATAGTCCAATAACTTGTCTTAGTACAAACTATAAAATGTTAACATCTACTCTTACAGAAGGAGTATGAACCTTCCAGGAAACAAAAAGCTTTTCCCCTATCAAACAAAAAGGGTATAAAAGGAGTTCATATATCTGTAATGACCAGCTTCTGATAAATAAGATGATCATATGAAAATTGTTAAGTCCCAAAATCGTAACCTTAGTATGGCGTGGATAAACTACAAGAAGGCCTTTGACAGCGTACCACATACCTAGATTCTAAAGGCAATTGAACTGTTTAAAGCTCTTCTGTAGTTATCATCTTTCTTAAATTAAGAATGATATAACGGAAGACAATTATGCTTTTAAACCATCTAGATGGATCACTTAAGTCTTCCTCTATTGACATCATGTGGAGTCTTCCAAGAGAACTCTCTTTCGCTACTTCTTTTCTGTTTGGCCCTGAAACCTCTATCTCTTGCAATTAACTAAACAGGATATGTTTACAGAATTGGAGACAAAATGACAGCAACTTCATGGACGACATGAAGCTGCTTGCCAAGAATAATTCAGACCTTGAGGGTCTACTTCAAATCGTAAAATCATTCAGTGATGACATAGGAAAGTCCTTCGGTCTTAATAAATGTGGTCAGGCAATATTCAGAAGAGGAAAGTTGCTAGAATTAGGTAATTTTGACTTAGGTAAGGGAGATATTGTAAAGGATTTGGGGAATGAAGGTATTTACAAATCTTCTGTAAGTAAGTAAGTAAGTTTTTATTTGCCACAAACATAAAATGAAAAATGTTTACAAATGTTTAAAAAAAGAAAGGCGTAGAAAGTCAGTAAATTACAATTTAAAGTTAATTTACAGACTTTTGTATAAATTAATACTAAAAAGAATGTTGCATAAAAATATTACAATTTCAGTTAAAATAAAAATAATGACAGATCACCCCTAATTGAAGTGGCAGGGATAAGTGTTTTAAAATGAGATGTCCTTTTAGAATGCCTGGCTCTTTATGAGAGTGAAAACATGAGTTGTCAGTAGTAGATATATATATATATATATTGTCTTCTTCGTTCTGTATATTTTGAAAATAGTATTCTTTGGTCTTGTGTTTAAAAGTGTTGACATTGTTAGTGGATTTTAATTGAGATGATAGGTTATTCCAAATTTTTGGCCCTAGGTAAGATAGGCATTTTTGGCCTGTGTTGCTTTTACGAGATGGGATATGTAATTTAAACTTTGACCTTCGTGTAACACAACTCTGGTTGACTGCGTGGAATATTTTATCATAATAAACCGGAGCAGTTCCTTTAAAAAATTTCAATATCTTTACACTAATATTTTGATTTACTCTGTGTTTTGTGGGGAGTCAATTTATATCTTTAAATTCAGTAGCACCAACATGGGCTGTGTTTTATAAATTCAGATAAAGGCGAATGCATTTGTTTTGTGGAGATTGCATTTTTTTATCAGTTTCTTATTCAACATGGGGTACCACGAGGAGCATGCATAATCAAAAAGTGGCTGAATAAGGGCATTGAGGAGCAATCTGCGAAGGAAGTTATCTAGAAAGCTTTGTTTTCTATACAGAAATTTCAGCCTATTATTCATTTTTCCAAGTATTTTAGTTCCCATTGATTCCCCAGAAAGATTTTCATCTAGAACACATCCAAGGTATGTGACTTCTGAGTGTTGTTTAATTTCTATATCACCCCTCCTAATGCTAAGACTTTTAATATTTTTGGATTTTTTTCGTCTGAAAAGAATGGATTTGGTTTTATCCTCACCAAAATGAATATTTAATTTGTTTTCCACAAACCAATTGCACAGTGATTCCAAGTTTTTATTTAAGTTTGACTCTATGTGGTCAATATTGNATAGGTTATTCCATATTTTTGGCCCTAGGTAAGATAGGCATTTTTGGCCTGTGTTGCTTTTACGAGATGGGATATGTAATTTAAACTTTGACCTTCGTGTAACACAACTCTGGTTGACTGCGTGGAATATTTTATCATAATAAACCGGAGCAGTTCCTTTAAAAAATTTCAATATCTTTACACTAATATTTTGATTTACTCTGTGTTTTGTGGGGAGCCAATTTATATCTTTAAATTCAGTAGCACCAACATGGGCTGTGTTTTATAAATTCAGATAAAGGCGAATGCATTTGTTTTGTGGAGATTGCATTTTTTTATCAGTTTCTTATTCAACATGGGGTACCATGAGGAGCATGCATAATCAAAAAGTGGCTGCATAAGGGCATTGAAGAGCAATCTGCGAAGGAAGTTATCTAGAAAGCTTTGTTTTTTATACAGAAATTTCAGCCTATTATTCATTTTTCCAAGTATTTTAGTTCCCATTGATTCCCCAGAAAGATTTTCACCTAGGACACATCCAAGATATGTGACTTCTGAGTGTTGTTTAATTTCTATATCACCCCTCCTAATGCTAAGACTTTTAATATTTTTGGATTTTTTTCGTCTGAAAAGAATGGATTTGGTTTTATTCTCACCAAAATGAATATTTAATTTGTTTTCCACAAACCAATTGGACAGTGATTCAAAGTTTTTATTTAAGTTTGACTCTATGTGGTCAATATTGTGGTGTCCGACAATTAAGCAGGAGTCATCTGCATAAAGAAGTAGTTCACAGTCAATAGCCTGAACCATGTCATTTACATATAGTAGGAATAGTAGTGACCCAAGAATTGACCCCTGAGGTACCCCATATGTGACATTACTGGGGTTTGAAAATTCCTTGCCAATGTTGACTGTGAATAATCGGTCCTGAAGGTAAGATTTAAACCACAAAATTGTAGAGCCACTAAAGCCAAGGCATGCCATTTAATCCAGTAAGATTTTATGGTCAATGGTGTCAAATGCTTTTTGGAGGTCAATCAGAACCATGCCTGTAAGCATATCATTTTCAAATCCCTGTTGAATCCTATCACTCAGATAGGATAAGCAAGTGTCTGTTAAGTGATATGGATGATCTCTGAGAAATTTTCCATCAATATTATCTAGTCCTCTTGCTTTTTTAGGGTTAATCTTCTCTAAGAGCTTTAAAACATTTTCAGAAGAGGTC
>RDPX01000431.1:394968-439491 GCA_003991215.1 Morbakka virulenta | reverse complement strand
GTCCAGGCATAAAACCAAATTGCATGTCATCAATTTTATTACACTTCTAATTTGTTTTTCCATAACTCTTTCAACAACATTTAGGACTTGGTCCATTAGCTTTAATCCTCTGTAATTACCTCTTTCTAAAGCTTCTCCTTTTCCTTTGTAACAATTGATAATTGTACTTATTTCCCAGTCCTCAGGAATGACACCTTCTCTTATGATCTGATTTGATAGATCAGTGATTATCTCTATACGTCTCTCACCTGCAGCTTTGACCATCTCTGTCACAACTCCTGAAGGACCGGCTGCTCTGCCTCTCTTCATTTTCTTTACTGCTTCCCTTACCATTTCTTTCTCAATAAGAATGGCTGGTCCAGATACTGTTTCTACCTCTCCAATATTTTCTCTGTCCCAAGAAAACTCTGTGTTCAAGAATCTCTCATGGTAGCACTTCCAGGCATTCTTCTTTTAAAGTTCACTTCTTGCAAGTTCTCCATCGTCATTCCTGATGCACTTTTCTCCAATGATATCCTGATTAGTCTTGATCATCTGCTTAGCTATCCTGAATACTTCATTTTCTTATCATCTCTACGCATTATGTCTGGAAACATTTTCTCAGCATCCATCTTTGCTATGAAGACCTGCTTTACTTGCCCATCATTTAGTCTCTACACCTTTCTCATTGGGATGTACTTTCTTTTCACTTTATATACTTTCTTAATTCTGAAGTCACATTTATGCACGTTTATGCTGGGTCACAAATTCTTCACCAGGTATCACTTTTGCATCTTGCAAATACTTCCTGTCTTTTGTCTTTACCAAACTGTAGGCCACTTGAGTCATAGCTGCCCAAGACTCATAGGTTACCAGATGGCTATTCCTTTTCTTGAAAATAGTATTTGCCAACAACATGTCCATGACAAGTCCAAACTCTAGAATTCTTTCACCCTCCTTATTTTGGTCACCATATCCATTTCCTTCATGGACTCCCTCAAACCCAGTTGCTGTTCTTCCAACATGGCCATTTAGATCACCTGCAATAGCAACAACTTCTTTCTCTGCCAGCTTACCAGTGACTGCAATGAGACTGTTGTAGAATTCATCCTTGACTTCTTCACTCAAGCCACATTGTGATGCATACACTGATATTGCTGTGAAGATTGCCTCACCTATCTTCAGTTTAAACAGCATAATTCGATCACTTATGTGTTTGACATCAATCACCTTGTCTATCCATTTCTCTGCCACAGAGATACCTACTCCACTTGTGCCTTCCCATTACCAATCCAAAACAGCTTGTATGTTGCCTTTTTTCCTTCTATCATTCTTACAGATTTCACTCTCCATCATGTTACTTGGATGCAGCACAAATCAAGGTGTCTTCACTCAAGAAACTCTGCTACTTCACCAGATCTACCTCTCAAACTTCCCACATTCAGACTACAGAGTCAGGAGGTTGTCATCACATCTTTCAGTTGATGTAGCAGCTTGATAACAGTCTGATTTTGCCTACATCGAACAAAATTCCAACTGTGCATGACACCTTCACTTAAATTAGTTCCAGTCTCATTTTTGCAGCTATGCAGGATATCTTTGGATGTCATTTCATGGTATGATGAGGCAGTGTTTTTATAGGCTGGATGCACTTCCTGACTCCAACCCAATAAGGTAATGGGGACCAGTGTTTTTATTGAGACACCATTTCTTGGTGATCGCCATCCAAGGCTGAAGAGCACTTTACCTGCCTGTGAGAAAAAGACTATACCCCACCAGTCCTCAAATTGGTATTTCATGCTTGAATGAGACCAGGCATGGTCTTCGGGGCTACATTGAACATTGATTGGCTTACATTGAAAGAAAAGTGCCCAGTTACTTTTGTAATATTTGAAATCAAACTTCTCTCCATCAATAACCTGCATTCAGATCCTTGTTTTGCTTTAAATCAATTTCACAGATCTCACCTTAAAGAAACCCCTTGGTTTATTAAGGTCCTAGGACTGGCCTTTAGTCAAAATCTAACAGACTTTTATCCAATCTTTTATCTGGTTAAATTGTAGCTTTATCCTACCACTAAATTGTTGCTTGCCGATGTAATCCTCTACCCATATAAAAGCAGTGGAAATCCTAAAGTGGAGTGCTGGTACCACATCTTGGGAGGAGCAGCCTAGAAGACTCTTTCTTCCCTTTTTCCCATGGAAGAGGCATTGTTTGTCCTTTTTTGCTCTATCATTATTTCCTTGATAAGTGTTCAAGTAAGATTCATTTTCACAACAATAATTTGTCTTGTTACCACCACTGCAAACAACTATTTTGCCCTCCATATTCCTGTAATTAAGTGGAATTTTCCAGAATCTGTAATCCATTATCCACTATCAGTTGCTTAAGGATGGTTTTGTAGAATATTTAATGTAAATAATGATTTTCAGGATATTACTAAATCCCCTTAAAAGATGTGATCCCATTGTAACTCCCATAAAAGACTGATTGATATAAATAAAACTTCCTGTACAGAGTTTGCATGCTCCAGCTTGTGATTGCACAAACTATTTATTAAGAAAAGATAAAGAGTTGTGAATCAACTATGAACAACCTAAAGCTGTAGTAAATTAATGCCAGTACCATTACCTGGGCATCAAACATGTCATAATTATCTCAAAACATATGAAAGAAGTTGTTACTGCTATTACTACTACTACTACTACTACTACTACTACTACTACTACTACTACTACTACTACTACTACTACTACTACTACTACTACTACTACTACTACTACTACTACTACTACTACTACTACTACTACTACTACTACTACTACTACTACTACTACTACTACTCCTACTACTCCTACTACTACTACTCCTACCACTACTTNTACTATTACTACTACTACTACTACTACTACTACTACTGCTACCATTACTACTATTACTATTACTACTACTACTACCACTGCTGCTACTACCCATTACTACTACTACTACTACTATTACTACTACTACTACTACTACTACTACTACTGCTGCTACAGTTACAGCTATCACTATTCATATTTTTGATAATATTGTTGCTTGTGTCTCCAAAACTGGAGTTGTCACCAGTTGACTTGCTTTTCCTCATTATTCCCTGTTTGGTGGATCAACTTGGGATAAGTGACTTTACAACACTGAGACTGCCCTTATGTAAGTTATAAGACCTTGTACATGACCATATCATTGAAGACTACAAGAATCTGATGCAATGTCTAGACATGCAAAGCCAAGCTTCACCAATGAATTAAGACAAGGGTATTTCATTGTGAGGTTCTGTCAGACAGATCCAGTATAGCAAAAAACAATCATTACATTGGAGCACAGTACATGCTCATGCCTGACTACCATTTAACATTACAGAGCATACACAAGTAGAGTCTAATTTTCCCTTGGGTTAAGGAAATATATATTTAGATGACAGAACAGATGAGAGACCTAAATTTACCCCATTCTAAACAACTTCTATATATGACAGCACGTTTTTAGCCACCATTTACTCACATATTCCCAAGATAGCAAAAGGAGGGTCAACAGCCATTTTAATGTCATCTACCCCCACATCAACACCTGATCTATCATCAGAGTTTACTGTACCATGGTGAAAAGAACAGATATACTCAGGTGGAGCTCTAAGCCTACCTGTCACACCACTGCACTTTTCATGAACATAAAAGGAGTAATGTTAACATAAGGTGGTCTTCAATCCAATCCCAGACAACATAATCTTAATTTTCTTCTTTTTCATGCATAAACCCCTGCTTTCCATACAAGCTTCCCAAGCTTTTGACCAATTGATACACTCCTGTAAAGAAACAACAATGAAGACCAGATTATCCTTGTGTGACAGTTCCAAAGAAAAACCTGATAGAAGCTGATATAACAAAGTCTCCAAAACAAGAAAGAATAACATAGATCTTGACACAAGACCTTGATAGGCCAACACCCACAAAAAATGGAGAGGTTTATTAACAGCCAGTGACTTTTCATGCAGCTGATGAGTAATACGTAAATGAATAAATAGAATCAGTAGTCCTTCACCTAGTGACAAATCCAAAGTGCATCTTGTCATTCTCTAGCCTTTGTCTAATTTTTGACTCAAGCACATGCACAGTAATGTTCATTACTTGACCTTTAACCTTGAGTCCGGTAATTTCAACTATCCAGAGCATGGATGAAACTACACTGTGCCAGTCACTGTGAATCATTGTATGTTCAAATACAGACTCAGTAATATTCATAAGCAACTTCAGGTCTCTGTTACCAGCTGTGGATAACATCTCAGTAACAAGACCTGAAGATGAAGTGTTTTATGATATTTTTTTTTCTTTATCCCATTGCTGATAAGAGGACTTTAAACAGGGAGAAGGGAACCTGAAGAAGGTGCAAGTTCTGGTAAGATTATCAATGGGCCAGTCAAATTCATCATTTATCAGTGATATAGTGTGCAATTCAAGCTTTCATTTTTTTATCATTGGTCAAAGATAGTTTACCTTCATCATTTCATACATTCCTCACCAACTACATCCTGGTTGGTTCTATCTGCTCAGCTTTAACAAGCCATACTACACTTTTGAGCAAGGTGTTTAGTCTGATTTTATTCTTCCTTAGCACCAACAATCTTGCCAGCTAAACCCAATTTTTTAAGTTAGTTATAGCTCTTGTAGCTTTTTCTCTTTTCAGTATCTTTTCATAATCAACTCTGTTATTCCATAATGAAGTTTCTTGTCACCATTGATGTTTCTTAGAAGAATTATCAGAAGCTCAGAGATGAGGATTGAACTTGTGTCTCTTTATCTTAAATATGCTGGCTTCAGACTCACACACTAAGAGATGCTGCTGCAGTTGAGACTTTATTTTGGATAACCTTAACATCTGTAACAGAGCTTTTAAAACTTCTAGTATAGAATAAAGTCAGTGCATTGAGTTATTGCAGCCTGAACTGCAGGTAATATTATGGGGCTCTTGTTTCAGATATTGTGTGTAACCCAACAACAGGTTGTTAGCCAGCACAAACTCTAATATGCGTTCTCCATCAGTACCATAACCAGTTCCCCATAAACTTGTTCAAAATGATCGTAAAAGTGCTCTTTTTCATTATCATTCTGTCTGAGATGATTTAGACATCACAAACTTTATCAATACCATTTTTATACCAGAAGAAAGCCAGTTTTACCTTGACCATTCCAGTTTCCACACCAGTAGAATTTATAGTTTGGGTTCTTTTCATTAGTAAAACAGGTTGATTTGCATCAAGTCCACCAGAGCACCTGTGTTCTGCACAGAACAACTGTCTACTCTTTTTTCTGTCAAGATTTGTACAACCCAGACACTTCGTTTAACCCTGCTGCCCACATTAAGTGATACTGTGCCAAAGTGCTTTCTTGATTTCTATTAGCCAGGCCGTTCAATCTACATCCAGAATTCAACCATGCCAGGGCATTACCAGTTCAGTAGCTGACACCACCTATATTTTAAGTATTTGAATAACTGGTCATTAAAAAATTGTTTACATACTTTGCTGCTTTGCCCAAGCTTTACCCAATTTGATTTCTTTCTTTTTTTTGAGTTTTATTCTTCCAGGCTTTGTCACACAAGATATTGTTCCTTTATTGCCAAAGTTCATTTTGATCCTTTCTATCCAGCCCAGCCCTGTGTGTTTGTTCTTTACTGAGACTGTAATTTGTATCAGAAAGATTTTCAGGTCCCATCACATTACAATTGATTTCTTTATTTTCTTCAGCTTCACTTTCAGGTCTTCTATTAGCAATTCATGGTCTGACCAACACTCTGCTCCACATAGAGCTTTAGCAGTCTGCTAAGCTCAACCATTTGCTTTTCACCAGGATGTAATCAATGTATTTGTGATGTATTCCATGTGGTCCAATCTAAGTGTGCAGTCTCCTTCCAGGTTGTCCGTAGCACATATTGTTGAGGATTAGTCCATTTGTTTCCCAAAATTCTGTCAAGCAATCACCAGCCTCGCCACATTTTTCCAATCCATACTCACCAATTGTCCCATCAGAAATACCTTCCCCAATATTAACTCTACAATCGCCCATGATTAAGAGGATATCTCATTCTCTTCATAGGAAACAAAAAAACCCTACCCAGTAAATCTTTTGCCAAAGAAATGTTGGAAATAGTAATAATTACTGTGTTGGACAATAAACCTACTTGTTTGTTCTCAGCTCACACCTTTTCTCAAAATCTACACAGTTTTGTTATAGTAAGCCTAGCTTTTCCTCTCCTTGTATTCTTATGATGGCTGTTGCCAAAGATACCTCAACACAGCAACAGTAAAATTTCAAACACTTGTAGCTTCTCAGATGTTGGTGCCTAGCCCTAACTCAGAAACGAAAGAGAAACTGTTAGATTATGTCAAATCTTAAGTGGTAGTCCAATGTGCAACTGAGGAAAAAATGGTAGCTTAAACTTATTGTGTTAGTGCCTGGGTATAAAACTTGAAAACTTTCTTGGTCTTAATAATAGACTAGTCTAAATATGAGAAAAAGGATTAGCCCCATAATGTAACTGACACTCGTTCAAAAACTTGACACTTAGTGTGTTAGTTTTGTGAGTTTAACTAATCAAATTCCCAAACAATTGGTTTCACATTAAGTAACAAGTCTAAAGTTGTGTACCATTAAACTTTATTCCTATATTTATTAAAGACTGCATTTTCAAATCCAGGATATCAATAGTTTACTCAATGGTACTAAGACATAAAAACCCCCACTTAATATCCTTTAAAACAATGCAATATATAGAGTATCACTAGGTAAGAATTACGTATAAAAAACCCGAGTCATATGCAAAACTTGTTGGTAAGTTGGGGCCCCATTTAGTACCACCCTCCAGGATGATCCTGAAACTTTAAAACAAATAAATTGTTGATGTCCACTCGAAAACTACTACAGCAAATACACAATTCATTACGATTACTACAGTGTAGCTGTATCTTCTGGAAAAAAAGCTGACATAATTAAATACCACAAAATTGCATATGAAAATACCCATTAAATTCTTAATTTTTCTGTAGCAACGTGGCATCTAAATGTCGTCATTCACATCTGCAACTGTTGCTGATGTTTTTCCAGGTACAAAGAAAGTGACAGTGACAGTCTCATTTTAATTCTATTATTTTCCCTTTTTTGAAATAAATATTGCATAACATAGGAAAAGTATGAACGATACATTGAGGTGATATGACAATCAAGAAGTGAAGTGGTGTCAGTAGATCTAAAATGAAATATGATAAGACGAGGACAGGGCACTGCTCTTCAAATTTACTTAAAATGGGAACTCACGTCATTCGTCATAAGCTGTTGTACTTTTAAAAAGCAGGGGTTTTTTTCTTTTCTTTTTAGTGTTAGGTATGGGTTTTATTCTATGCACATGACTGCTGAACTTACGGTTGTGACACAGGGCGTTTATTGAAGCCTAGATAAGTGTGTTTAATCCTAAAAAGTAGCAGCTCTCGCTTCGAATGCTTTTATATGCTGATTGAGTGTATTTTTACTTGTTGAAGACCATTCAGGTTTAAATATTTTGTGTTCAACACTTTAAGGATAGACCGATACCCAGATGGGTATTTTGGTTATTTTGGCATGTACTTTAGTTTAGTTTTACAGCTGGATTTTTTCAAAGCATCTTCATATTGTTCTTTATTTTCGTTAAAATTGGTTTGATGGGATGAGTCTCGTGATAGTCATTCCCAAGTCATATCAGGCAGTTGACTGAGAATGCGTGGGATGTTTGGAAGATGTGTTTAGATAAACAAATTGTCACTGGCTTTTGGCAAGGGCGGTATTTACCACTTGCCCAGTGTAAGGTCACATCGAAAAAGGCTGCCTGCATTATATCAGTTTTTTATTTCAATCAAACTTTAAATTGTACCAAAAAATAATTTCCAGCTTTACTATCTATGATATAATTTTAAACATTCACATTTGCTTTTTGCTTTGGAATTAAGTGGTGAAGATACAGGTGGCAGTTTACTTGATTTTATTTACACCGTGAGTAGTAACTTCAACGACCACACGATATGAGTTTAATACTATCAATTGACAATGCTTTTATCTTACCAGTATATATGGTCAGTTGGAGCTATAATTTGATATATTTATTCTCATATTCATATTCCTTTACTTTTTGTTTGACTTACCATTGTATTGACTTATGGTTAAATCTGTAGAAAGTTTGTCAATTGACTCACTGCTCTTTGCTAAAGTTTGTTTAAAGAATAACTTTAGGGATTTTCATATTTCCAAAATTTATAACAGCAAATTTTTGTCAAACATTCATAGTTGTACAAACAACACTTTTAGAAAACTGCTATGATGGTGAAGATTGGCGAAGAAACTTCCTAAACCTCTTATTATTGAGGGCTTTGCTAATGTATTCGCATATTAAATTTATCTCTTCCACATTTCTGCTTATAGCATCGTCGTTTTATTATTCCCTTTATTACCCCTGATGAGTCATTGAATCTCTTTTCTGAAGCATACACATTGGCATTATTTGATTTTGTTCTTATCATTGTGTTGTTTTATCTGCATATTGGGCTTTATATCAATGCAGTACGTAGTTATTTCCATTGTATCTTGAAATGTAGCTTAAAGGAAAGCAATTGCTCCAAAACGGGTCTTCAAGCATATTTTTATTTGTAGGATAATGCCACAGCACTGCTTTATCCAATTAACTTCTTGTTTTTATTTGTTTTTTTAACTTGATTTTTGACTTAATATTCTTTATCTGTTCTTCCGTACCTCAGGATGAACAATAGTCCGTTGCATGAGAATATATCTGGGAGAGTAACCACACAAACACAGGAATATTGAGTTTCTGTGCCATGCAGTGTGAAATCTATATTCATCATAAGATCACTTGGTAGATCACTTGTAGATAAAGTATGTTTCCTGTTTGGCAGAGTATTATAACAGGTTAAATCAGTTTTATTGATGTTGGCACTGCTGACAGATTTAGTTTACCGCTAGTTTCGAATGAATAAACACCAGGCCTTTACAGAATTCCATTACCACAACATTTTGGCTCATCATGAAGCCCCTCTGTATGGGGGTAACAGGAAGAAAACCCATGAAAGGGGTTTTTTAATGTTGCATTGTTACTTGGAAAAACGGTATAATAAAGTGGAGGTATTCACACACAAAGATAGGATTTGATGTTTGAGGAACATTAAATGTGTTCCTCTTTAATGTATTTTTTAATTCTATTAGATAAAGTTGGATTTTAAGTTTGTTTGTCTTTTGAAAAGAACACCCCAGGATCATTGTATTTATCTGCTTATTATTTGGCTTTTTATCTGGTACAGTCGAATATTGTTGTGCGTCGAATATTTAATGAAGTGGGATAAATTCTTGAGGTGATTTAGGTTGCAAGTGAAAAAAGTTGCCTGCTTCTAGGTTACACTTAATACCCATCTGAAAAAGGGAACTACTGTTTTACTAGAGGTTTTTGAAGAGTATTTATTGAATGGCCTGATCATGTTCAGGTAAGAGATAGGTCTCAATCTTGAAACAAGTCTAAAAATTGTTTTTGCAGCAAGTAAGTTGTTGCACTTTTTAGGAAAATTTAGGTTTCTGAAAATCCTATACGAAAGATTATTTTCCACTTAGTAGACTTTTAACAAAGGATTACCAGTAAGAGTAAAGTGAGTTAAAATCGGCACCGACCAATATTTTACCTTTTGGCTTATTGTACTGTTTCTACTGAAGGACACTTTCGCCATGTCTTCTTTTCTATTATAACCTTTTGCACCAATTTAATTTGCGGCTGGTGAGTATATTTATTCATTGGGAAAATATTCCTTTGAAACAGCCGGATTTGCATTCAAATACTATGAATACGTGATGAAGAGGTAAAACTCGGCTTTTGTCCTAAAAATATCTGTTCGTTATGGGGAAATGAAAAATATAAACAGTTGCATCGTACATGGGTACTATTTCTATTAAAACATGTTTTCTTGTTATATATCATGACATGTTATATAAAAAGAGTCCCACGATAGCAATCAGAATCAAAGATGTCTGTGGATGGGAACTCTTAAAATATTCTCAAAAACGTCGTAAACATGCATGATCAGCTGCCAGTACATGGCGGAGAAGTCAGGCTCGTAAGGAGCTGTTGTCGGCTTGATAGTCCATGTTATTTTGACAAGAACAAGGATACTTGTAATATACATGCTTTTTTGTAAAACAGCATAAAGTTGTTAATTTTTTTTGTACCCGTAAAAATTTACGCGGCTTTGTAAAATAGGGCACTTAGCGACCATATTCTCAGCCTCGTGTGTGATTATTTACTGTTACTTACCTTACCATATCGGTCGAGTAGCCCGGGACGTTAACACTCGGTTTCTCCAACCATCTCTATCCGCCATTGCAGTTGGTAGATCTTCAGCTTGTAGTCCCACATCATCAGAAATCTGGTCAAGATAGGTGATACGGGGTCGACCAACAGAGTTAAAGCCATTGCTTGGTCTCCATAGAATCAAGTTGCTAGCAAGCTCAGAAGAACTCCGAAAACAGTGTCCAGCAAAACGAATCCTTCTTTCTCTGACAAAAGATGATACTGCAGGGATATTTCCGTATAACTCCCTTTTAGTAGGATGTTGTTCTCAGGACTTATTAAAGGCAGCCCTTATCATACGGGTAGAGTTCCATCAAGTACCTTTTCGAGCCTTTTGATCAGGGTCCAGGTAGCTGAGCCATATAAAAGTATTGACTCCACGACTGCTCTGAAGAAACGCCTCGTCAGGTTGTCAAAGAGAGATGATTTCCGTATTGTTTGCAACTTATTTAGGGCACTCCAAGCTTTAGCTATCTTTAGGTTCAGATCTCTCTCAGATGATGAAACTTCGCTGCCTAAGTAGATAAAGCGATCCAGCGTCCTGATCCGTTTACCTTCAAGCGATCTAATATCATCACCAGCATTGTTCATTTTCATGGCTTCAGTCTTTTTAGACTTCACAAACAGTCCAATGGTCGAAACAGCTTGTTGAAGGAGGTGCAAAAGTTTCTCCGTGTCCGCAGTGTTATCAGAAAATGGAGCCAAATCGTCTACATAGTCAGTGTCGGTTTTTAACTCAGCAGGATATCTTCTTCCTCTTGCTTCTTTCAATGTGAAGCCTAATTCTTTGTTTAGGTCAACGGATATCTTAAAACGTAATCAAGTGCCAAGATAAAGAGCAAAGGGGCGAGTGTTTCACCTTGCAGTTTACCTGCCGTTATTTCGAAGAATTCGGTATCACCGTCAGGAGATCGGACCATATATTGTGTTGACATACAACATGATTGCGTCAGTGCTTTGTCTTGGGATTCCATAGGCATGGAGAATTTCTGAAAGTTTCCCCCTATGAACTGAATCAAAGGCCTTGGAGAAATCTACATTAGCTATGCATGCTTTTAGATTTTTAGCCTGTATCCCTTCCAATAGTCCCCTAAGAGTGATGATTTGCCCGTGTGTGGAACGTTCTGGCCAGAAACTGTTTTGATTTATTCTAAGGATTTTTTCTAGTTCTGGTTGAATTCTGTTTCGTAGCAACGTATTGTAAATTTTTGCTGCTATACAAGTAAGAGTTATTCCACGGTAGTTTGACGGAACTGTCAAGTCACCTTTTGGAGGGAAAGGCAATATGCATCATTTTACTCAAGTTTGATATTGGGTTTAATGCATAAATGTCATTGCAGAACGTTATGAGAATATCATTGAATTGGCCTGTTTTCCAAACTTCTGGAGGTATACCGTCTAGACCAGCAGCTTTGTTGCTTTTCGTGTTCATTAATACTGTCTCAAGTTCTTCCATGGTGAAAGCCCCTGTTTTGATTGGAAGTCCGTCATTTATAATCGTCCGAGTGGGTTCTGTATTAATTGAAGGTCCGTTCCCCAAGAGACTTTCAAAATGTTGTTTCCATATATCTACTCTCTATTCCCGGGTGAATTCTTTAATTCTCGCGTGGATGATTTTTCCCTGCCACTCACGTCATTGATTATTTTCCAAGCAATAGAAGACTGTTGGTTATCAGCTGCAGACTGAATCTCTTTACTTTGTTTTTGTAGATAGCTTATTTGTTCTTCTTTATAGGCACCGTCGAGTTTTTCTTTTGCCTCTTAAATTTCGATAAGTTCCTCCCGGTCGGATTTTCGTTTTTCATTTTGGCGATCTCTTTGAGATTTATTCTTTTCTGGGAAATTTTATCATTTTCCCATGGCACACGACGCTTGATTTTAGGCTTCAGGGGTATGTTTTCATGGACCGTTTCAATATGAGCTGCAACGAAAGCGGAATATTTCTCGTTAGTATTTGGTAATTCATTTTCGTTAAGTAGAGCTTCATATCGGTTGCACAGTGTCAAACAAAATTTGTCTTTCAGGCGTGGATCACTTTTCACTTGTTTCCAATCGTATGGAGGGGTTGCTTTGGACATCTTCGTAGTTCTAAGGCTTAGCTGAAAGGTTCCTGAGACTATGCGGTGGCTTGATGAAACTCCTTCAAAGGTATTGTAAGCGTCACGGTTCTGTGCACTGTTAATCCATTTTTTGCTCAAAATAACAAAATCGATTTGCGATTTTGTTCCATTTGGATGTATTTGTGTCCATAACTTTCCCAACCTTTTCTGGTATCTTGTGTTGAGACAGGACATCATTTTCAAGTAGCAACTTTTCCAGATGTTTACCGTTTCTGTTGTTATCTTCGTACATAGCAAATTGAGCAGCTTGATTACGTCCTAAGTGAGTATTAAAATCACCTGCGATTATCAAAACATTGTGTTTTGGAATAGAGCGTACGAGAGATGGTAACTGATCATAGAATGTAACAACATCACCTTCATCAGCAACGTTTGTGGGGCTATAACAAAGGATGACAGTTGTAGCCGGATTTCCATTGAAGCTGGCAATAATGATACGAGCAGAAATTCTTTCAACACTAGTAAGTGAAAAAAAAGCACGTGGGCTGAGGAAGATTCCAACGCCGTCAATGGTAGTGTTCATTGTGTTCTTCCATGCTGAAGCTGTTACCAGTGTCCATTTCTCGGGGAGTTTGACATGTTTGATATCAATATCGTCATGATAGAATCTGTGTTCCTGTATACTTATTACATCGATTGAGAGTTTTTTGTCTGAGGCTACGAGTTCGGAAATTTGTTTTTCACTGTTTAGAGTTTTCACGTTGAATGTAGAAATAAATGTGGATTTTTTTTGGTTTGAAGAAGTTCTGTTTGGTGGAGTTGAACTGATTTTGTCAGTAGCATACTTTTCGTAGGCCGAAGCCTGATTTTTAACTTCGGCAAGCGCTCCTTGTTTACCCGCGCGACGATCGATGTGGTTTGATCGTCTGAGTGTTTGAGTGGTCATAGTCCTTTCGTTGGCTGGGATTACACAGATGTGCACGCCACCACTACATCTGCGCCCGCAGTAACTTCCATAAAAGCTCCTTTTACCTCAACCATTGACGATGATTCGTTCTTCTGCTTGACGCACTGCAGCTGCCAAAATATCGGTTTGTAGACGATTGCCAGTTGCATATGCGATTTCCTGCTTCCGAAATCTTCGCCCTTAAACCGGGCAGGGCAGCTTCCAGGTACAATGCGTTGCTGAAGGGCAACCTGGGATTTTGTCCGGGACTGCTTATTTCCATATTCGCAGCTAACCTTCATATCTGACGGCCGTTCCACTATCGGCAACCTGTGGACCCGGTGGATTGAAGTTATCATCACCACACCACTATTTACTGTTAAGCTGATAAAAGTGCATCAAATAGGCCAAACAAAAGATCGGCATACGAAGTAGTACGCCGAGCTTTATGTTCTGGGTACAATGGTACAAAGAAGAAGTATAACCATACGCACGTACGTTTTATTCGAGTACAGTTTAAATGAAATAGGGTTAGTGTTTTCCCATCTTTTTTGTGGTATTTTATGAATTGCCCGTTTCTAATGCCAGTTCAACCAGCTTCGCCAGTGAGATATTTCACACCAAGTAATGTACACACCAAATGTTATAAGTAGCTTTATATGTTGTGTAAGTTAAATTTTTGCAACACTGATGTGGATATTCCATATAGTTGCTCAATGCTTGATTCTGAGTGGACTGAGCAGTTTGTTTTGTCTTCATGGTCATTGCCTTAGATGTTTTTTAATTACTCTTCTGTTGTGTTGTCTTTATCTTGTTATTATAGTTGTGGTAGGTTTTAATTAAAAGTCCAGCCAACATGAACAATTTCTAAAAATGATAAGCAGAAACATTGGGAGTAGTAATGACTGAATTTTTTCCGGTTTAATGTACTAACTACCGTTGCAGCTGTCATGTGGAAATTTTTTATGTGAATCAAAATCGAGCTCGTAATTTCGTTTGACACCCAGCATTTCCCAATGACGCATCACGTAGTAACATTTGGGGACTTTGATAATCAGTTTCATCATTCCTTATTTGATGGTGATGGTTTTACAGTGATAAAACATCGGAAATGCAGCGCCGTTTTCTTCATCTCTTATTCTGTCATTGCCAATCATATTGTGTCTTATTACTTGGAAAGTGGATTGTAGCCCCAGATTACATGGACTCCAGCGCAATAGGTGACTTTGCACACGTCAGAGCATCAGTTGATGGAAGATCCAGATTTAAAAATTAGTGACTTAAGAAGAATGTTCGGAATTGAGATACGTTTTAAAATTTAGTTTTGGCTTGATTTTTTGCTTCTGTTTATTGTACTTATCGTTGAAAGATGTATGGGTATGTACTTTTTGTCACATTCTGCACTCCGTGGCACATTTAATTCAGATCACCTTGTTTTACTACGGAAGAGCGTGTCAATTTCTAAACCTAATTTCGGCTTGATTTCTGCCTTCTGTTTATTGTACTTATCGTTGAAAGATGTGCGGGTATGTACTTTTTGTCACATTAATCACTCCATGTCACATTCTGTATCCCAATGATGACAAGGCACAATTCATTTAGATCACCTTGTTTTACTACTAAAGAGCGTGTCAATTTCTAAACCTAAAATCAATCTCACCATGAATTGTTCATTTTCTTTTCCTGTAGAGTATTCCATTAAACTCGTTCTTCTGTTTAGAATTTATTTTAAACAGGTTATAGAATACGACAATAAATAATAAATGGTCAACGTAAAGCCATTAATTTTTAAAACATTTTGACTTGTAAAACTGCAAATTAACACCATGTCACGCCGTTACTTGTAACAATGTGACATCGTACCACTTTGGAAGGGCATCCGATGGGCCACAAAGCATTGGCTTTCTGATCTTTCCTGTTCATGCACGATGAAAGCATACGACTTGGTATTTTATCTGACAATAAATCAATGTGGGGGTTTTCCTTTAAGAATTAATACAGGTTTTGGTCTAAAAAAGACCTTTCTTAATAATATTTATTTTAAATGCTGAGTAATTTGGCGATAATTGTATTAATTATATTGCATTAATAATGAAAAGAACTCTTAAAGTCGGAAACTAACAAAGCACTAAGTCCCAGTCGTTTATGAATTGGTTTAATGTCGAGTGCACCAAGTGCATTGGCACAGAACATTGTCTTCTATTTTGGAAGCAATACATATTTACTTCTCTTGCTTGCAGCCAGTTGTTTAGTTGTCTTTCAATTATTGTTTATTATTGTGTGTATTGTAGATGATCAGGGTGTGGTGTTGGATCTGTTAAAATCAGATTTATGCAACGGTTGGAACTAGCAGGTACTTGATTTAAGAACAACTCTGGCTGTATGACAACCGTATGGTCAAAGTGTTCTGCATTGCAGTACCGTATTTGCTTGGAGGATACTCGTACTAAAACTTCATTGTGATAAACTTTTTCTTGAGCTACATAATTGATATAAATCAAATTAAACAATACATTGGCAACTTCTGTAGAGAATTTCCAGTAAAAACATTAGCTGTGACCATTATAATTTTGTTGGCAACCTTGCATCGGATTCACATATTTTTTTACCGTACGATTTGTTACGCACAATTAAGACCATTTCATTCTCAACCTGCAAAAGCCACTCGGGGGTACTCTTTGCTAAAGTTAAATCCTGCTGATGGTTAAGGCACAAATCGCAAACAGATGGACAGAATCAGAGGTTTATTTCAACGTTGATTTCAAAGAAAAAGTGTGGAACAGTTTGTGACTAGAAATATTCGGCATTGAAAGGAAGCAAAATTCATCACCAACTTGCAGTTTTATGAATCAAAGGCCAGCATTACACGGTGAGACAGTTATGCCGCTTGAGAGAAGGTCTTTTCTCAAATTGCTTGATCTTGCTTTGTCACCACTTATACTTATTGGGATTATTACTTATACTTATTGGGACTAATACTTATTGGGATTCTTCCATATAATCAGTAAATCTACTGTCTCGTACTAAAATCCATTCTGTATTCTAAAAAATCTACAATTTTACCTAGCATGGAATACTGCATCCTTGCATAGGAACATGCACAACGTCTTTTTTTCTCTTGAAACGGGTTCAGGCACGATCTAATTTGAATAAACACTCGTCACATGAACCTGATATGGTCAGTCTCATTTTTCTATCAAAGATGATTTGATGATCTCACCTGACCCGCTACTCAGAGTATCATAGATTCGAAACTGTTGTGGTTCTGCGTACAAGGAAGTCTAAATAACATACATTTTATTCGTTATTAAGTAAATAAAACGAACGTGTTTAAAAAACTTGTAAGTCCAATGACCCTTGCAGACAAGAATTTAAGTGCCCATCTACATTCTCTTAACGTTATCGAAAATTCGTTTTCAAATTATAAGGAAGGAAAAGTGAGTTAAGAAGAGAACAAGTGAGTAAGCAACTCATAGTTCAAAGCAACTTTTGTCGCCCAATAAATACAATTACAGCAAGTTTAGTTACTTCAACTAGGTATTCATAAAAATTAAATATACTAGAATTCCTTTTGGCATTGAAAACACTAACTTCAACCACATAGTTTAACAAAAGTTTGACATCAGAGTATTAATGCCACAATTTGCGACCCTGTGTTGTTTTAAAGACTTCTTTAATTTTTATTTTTGTTTTGGAGTTTTTGTTGCATATAACCGTCATATAAAAGACATTCTCGCAGATTCTGAATTTATGTAAATGCGCTATTATACTTTTTAACAACCTTAAATTTTATTGCCTGGGGAGCTTAGTTACATAATTAATTCATATAGTTTATTTGTCTTTGCTTGTGGTTAATAAAAATAGTTAAAATCAGTGAGAGAAAGGTAGTTTAATAGTCACATATTTAATTTATGACATGCTTTCACTAAGGAAGATAAAATATTTGTTTTTTATTTTGGATTTAAGTCGGGTTTCATCGTCAAATACTGAATGCCCTTGACAGTCAACTGCAAACTTAATGTCGAGGTCTGTTCTTAAGGTTTTTTTCACGGTGACAATAACCTTGAGAAAAACCCTTTGCATTTTTAAGTATAAAGTGTTACAAAAAGTGAAATTGGCGGACGTTAAGGTAATTAACAGTATGCTCTGATAAGAAACGTGGTAGATGCTATAATATTTTTCCTTGTGCATCGCGGACCGTTTAGTGAGAGCCACCACACTGGTTTGCCGTTATTTTTGTTGTTATTATTATCATTATTATTATTATCATTANAAGGAAGATAAAATATTTGTTTTTTATTTTGGATTTAAGTCGGGTTTCATCGTCAAATACTGAATGCCCTTGACAGTCAACTGCAAACTTAATGTCGAGGTCTGTTCTTAAGGTTTTTTTCACGGTGACAATAACCTTGAGAAAAACCCTTTGCATTTTTAAGTATAAAGTGTTACAAAAAGTGAAATTGGCGGACGTTAAGGTAATTAACAGTATGCTCTGATAAGAAACGTGGTAGATGCTATAATATTTTTCCTTGTGCATCGCGGACCGTTTAGTGAGAGCCACCATACTGGTTTGCCGTTATTTTTGTTGTTATTATTATCATTATTATTATTATTATTAGTAGTAGTAGTAGTATTGTTGCTGCTGTTGTTATAATTATTTTATTTTGTATCGACAGATATATAGCACTCATCTTAAATAGTAGATATATGTTCATGGCCAGAGTCTTCACTCAGTTTATGCTACATGAATTCATTGTTTGCACAATTCGAGAAAAGGCTTTAGCTAAGACGTTTTGCAAGCTGATTTTAAGCGTTATTCATCCAATCAGTTAAGACATACCTTTTCTAATAGTTGTCTCGCTTTCCCATAACACTGCCTTTGCATTTCGTTCGCAAGTTTATCTACGACGTTTTCGTCAAATTTTTCTTTTATTACAGTTTTTAATTCCGTCATTCCACTGCCACAACATCCAATCACTACTGATATAATAAGGCACCTTGAACCCTTGCCTTCTCTCTCATAGTTCGAAACAGAGTTGTTGCCTGTTTGTTTCGTTCTCCAGGGCGTGCCATATCAATAATACCAACTTCTCTTTTTATCTCATCTTCCAAAGTCATTTCTGGTCTTATTGCTGCATAGTGCGTCCTCATTTGATGACCCATTCCCACAAGATGTTTCTGTCATTGTTCACAATCACTTGTCCTTTTGACCATTTGATATTGCACCACACCGTCTTTTGTTTAAATAGACCTCCTTTCTTTCCCCATTCTATTGCCTATATCTTTAGTGCATCATCATGGCTCTTCACATACTTTGATGCTCCTAGCGTTTAGCACCCTGATACGAAGTGCTGTACCGTACCCCTAATTTCACCACATAACCTGCAGCTGTCAACTTCTACAATTGCTTTGACATTCTTCCAGGCCCTTGTCTCCACCATCTGTTCCAACCTGTTGAATATAGTTGTTTTCTAAGGATCTGTGTTGCACTTCAACCACCCATGGCCCACTTTTTTATATTATTTCACTTTACATTTTCTTTTCCACCAATTTTCTTCAATCGCATTTCTTTAATCCCCCTTCGAGTTCTTTCTTTTGTTTTCTCTATATTAATTTCCAGTTGTCATATCGTTTTTCATCGCATTCAGAGAATTGTTTTCAAAATTCATTTCCTTACGGTACATCTGCAAAATGCCTTCCACTTCCGTCTTCACTGATGTCTGTTGTTTTTATATTCGTTCTCCCAAGCTTTCATCAACTCTTGGTTTATAGCGAACTCTCTGTCTGTCTGTCTCTCTCTCTCTCTTTCTCTCTCTCTCTCTCTCTCTCTCTCTCTCTCTCTCTCTCTCTCTCTCTCTCTCTCTCTCTCTCTCTCTCTCTCTCTCTCCAAATTCCATCCCAAAAAGCTCTACTTTCTTCCGTATGTGGTTCAGAAAACAATATTTTTTGGTCCAAGTTGAAAAGGCGGTTTTGCTTGAATTGTTGGATTCTCTTACAAAAGCAATCTGTTTTGGCATTCTTTGCCAGAAATCTATGTTGCAGTTCTTCTAACACTTGTTCCAATTCCTTTCCGAGAGATTCTGAATTTTAAATACAGTTTGTCAATCTTCTTTCTTGATTTCACTTCGCTATTGTTTTTTCCTCGTCAGCAGATTGATACTCCTTTGTAGTACTTTAATGCCATTTTCTATTCTATGTTTCCACCATGTGTCAGAGTGGGTTTTGCCATTTTTTTATGTTTTTTAAATTCTAACGGTCCCGCCACTCAAACAAAACTAGCCACCGTGACCTTTTTCGTTTCAGAGGTATTTGAGGTCTGAAAATATTATTGTTGTTATTACTATTATTATTATCTTTTTTCACATTTTGTGTCTAGCTGTTCTTATTGCCGAATTCTATGCTGACAGGTGGGTCATAACAAATGACCATGGGCTACCAGCATTTTCTTTCTCAAAACTCCAGTACTTTTCGCAATACCCCTATGTAAACAGTGCTTTTTAATAAGGGAACAGACCTCAACACTAATCATGCTTCTATGACCTTCAGATCTTTTAAGGTAGAGTCTGACCACATCGCCTTATTTTGTGGAACGTGCTATGGATGGTCAAAAGCTTAAGTGTTTTCCTATCGAGCTCTTTCAGTTCACTTAGGTCCCACTTAATTATCCCTACCTGATGGGGGACAACAGTCCGGAAGTTGATAGCATTTACAAGATTTTTACTGTTCAATTGAGACTTAGTATGTTTCTAAGTCTCCTTCCTTATTCAGCTTTCGCATTCTCTTTCATTTTTGTATCCTTAATGTTGTCAGTCTCCAGTTCTCCCAGGTATTTGCATCCGTCCCCAATGTCAATCTCTTTTATAATCACACCCGACGGTATCACTTTATTCTTAAACATTGTATTAACTAGCACGTCCAACTCTTTTATTTTTTCCAAACAATTTTTAATCATACATGCCCAAATCATAGCCACGTTTCACTTTGTGTAAATCAAAAGACATTGGAATCAAACTAATTACAAGTTTACAAATAAAGGTGATCCTAAACTGTGAAAAAATTGCAAAATTCCTCGCTTTACATTTACTTCCCCTAGTAATACTCCGCGCGATGTCAGTTAAGTCCTCCAGATCTCTTTGCTCAAAGCACTTCAATGTTCGCTACTTCGACGGCCTTTTTATAGTCTACCCATCCCATATGCAGTCCAGTGTGCCTTTGCTTACAGTTCCTAATTATCATCTTGCTCATCAATAATCGATCCTTGGTTTTATAACTTCCCTTACAACATCCCTTTTGCTCGACTGGAAGAAGGTCAATCAATTCGGGATTATCACAAATCCCTTTTGATAAATACCAATGAATCCAGTGAATCCAGTGAATAGCTTCCAGAGTAATGAAAGACAGGTAATAAACCGACAGTTGGTTATTTCCTTGTTTTTATGCTTAATTATCAGGACTGTTGTTTCCTCGGTTAACCACCCTGGCACATAACCTGATGTCAAGCAATCATCGAACCTAGATAGAAGGAAATAAAAAGCTGTTAAATTCTTAATTCAGTATCCTTCGACACCATCTGGTCCTGCAGACTTCCAATTTGAGAGCTTATTAACCTTTTTGAACGTTCCAGTTGATATATTCAGATTAGTCTGCTGTTATGTGTTTTCATGAACTTCACTTTAAATAGACGAAGTCCACTCTGCCTTATTGTTATTGGACCATCTCTTTGTTCCAAATTCCTTTTCAGGAAGTTTTGGCTTCGTCGGCGGCAGGCATGTTATCATTAATTCTCTCTTTCCTTTCTAATCTCTCCCTGTTATTACCGAACAGTCGGTTTTGTTGGCATTGATTCTCCACTCATATCTCCTGACCTTGGCACTCGCTGGTGTAACTCGCTGCTTCGGTTCTTCTATTACTGCCGCAATACTCTTCTCATTGTCTTATATTTATTCATTAGTCTTTCTCCAGAGGAGCCGTAGCATAATTATTAGTGCAGTTGCACAGTAACGAAGAGATTCCAGGTTCCATTCCCCGAGCGGGTGAGGAGAACGTATAACTTTACAAAGGAAAAAGCCGTTGGTTGGCGTCAAAAACAGGCATCCGGCCAACAAATTCCTCACAGTCAAAACAAAGTCCCTCTAAAGGACACCGCCTGAGCCCCAATTGCTGGAGGAAAATGACGTTAAAACTAAAAAAAAATATTTCTCCAGTGTTTTCTTTCACCAAAAAATTACTTGGTAAAAGTTCAAATTTATCAATTCCTTAGTTTTCTGATTTCAGAATTCAAGCGTCGTTTTTACCATGGTTCGGTTTTACCTCAAATCTGCTCCCTTTTCTTAATACCAAGTATGTGTCTTACGATATTAGCTGCTGCTTTAAGGATGTTATTAACAATGGCTTAAATTTTCTTTCGGTAGGTAGGAGATGATTTTATTAACCCCAGATGTAACTTTTTAAAGCAGTTTCCTGTCTACAAACCAAAGGTTCATGGGCCTCTCATTATTTTCTTCGATCTCGTTCAACATAATTTTCAAACACTCTTATGTTATTGTCTTCCAAACAGTATACTTTCATTCTTTCCTTTGCCTCATCAGCATTCCAGCTATCACTATTTCCATCAGTCATTTTTTATTTTACTTTTATTTTACAATTTGAGATACTGTGTCACATATTTAAGCATCTGTATATTTGGATAACGTAACAGGTTCAAAAACTATCGTTTCACAGCAGGTGTAAGATAAAATTATGTCAAAACACTTCAATACCTGATTCTTCGCCTGGTTTAAGTATTTCTATACACTATTATAATTTTGTGGGTACACAATAAGTTTTAAATCTCTTTGTAATGACGTGATTAATTAAAAACCTCTTGCATTTACGATATTTAATGAAGTGTGAGCACCAAATGACCGTTCTTCCAGTTTTTCATTTATGACTTGTGCTTTAAGTTGGGTGGACTAAAAAAGTATTCTGAAGTCGGAGTTGCTATTCATATACAGTAACGAGGTCACTATGGTATTATGTAGGTGTAACAATACAGAGCTTTGTTTCATGTACTTCTCAACGGTGATCTTGCCGATACCCATCTGTACTATGTTTTCCATCCCTTGTATATTTTTGTAACAGGTTTCTTTGCAAAGCATGTCTCCTTAATTCTGCCATATTCCATATTTGCCTTTTCCCATTTTCAAATAGTCTCCTACCTAAGTCTTGCTCTTCTGGCGTTGATTTTTGTTTCCTTCGTCGCACAAGCACCCTTCCAATTGCCCCAAACGTTTAGCCTCCTTGTAACATCAAGATTCCTTTCGATGGAAAACTTGTTGCTGTAGTTTGTAAGTTATCTAAAGTTTCTGCAGTAAAAATAATACTTCGCGTTTTTGCCTTGTAGAAATGGCATCAGCAGACCAATTTATTGGGGAAAAGCATCTTATTGTCGTTAATTTGACTGACAACGCATATTATCGAGAGAGTGTTGAAGATATCGTTGCATTTTCGAGAGAGTTATCGTACAGGGTACACGGGTTGGACTTCTTACTTGTAATATGCCCACAAAGTATGTCAAGCTGTTTGCAATCAGGATATGCAACAGGAACATATTATATTGTTTGTGAAAACCCAATTGACTTGTGGTCACGAGACTTCTGTCCAGTGATTCCCAACAGACAAATCAAGTTCAAATACCAGCCAAAGTATTTGAAGAAGTCAGACGCCACATGGATCGATGATCACATTCATGCATTTCTGTCCAAATATGGAATAACGCTTAAAGAGAGTAATATTGTCCTAGATGGTGGGAATGTAGTTGACAATGGGGTCAACAAGGCCATTTTATCTCAAAGAGTTTTGACTGAGAACATGCTTCTGTCGAAGGATGACGTTAAGCAAGAATTAGAACAGCTTTTTGAACACCAAGTTTCTTTTATACCAGATCCAGGTGACTCGACTGGTCATGCAGATGGGATCGTATCATTTTTAGAGGAAAATGTCATCCTTATTGGTGATTTTGAAGATCATAAGTTTTATAACGATGTGAAACAAGCTATACTCCGTGATTTTCCAGATTTAACAGTTGTGAGTCTAAAATGCCCAGTTTCATTGGCCAAATGGAAAAAAATTGATTCAGCTATAGGTGTTTACGTGAATATACTTGTAACTGATAACGCAGTGTATGTACCAATATTTGCAAGGCCTCAGGAAGATAGAGCTGCATTTGATGTTATCCAGAAATTCACAGGCAAACAGTTAGTTGGGGTTGATACGTCAAAACTAGGACATATGGGGGGAAATGTTAGGTGCATGACCTGGCAAGTAAAATCTTCACATCCAGCCGCGTTAGCTCTCATTCAAGGGAGTAATATCATTACTTAATATGCCTGGTTTTTGCGTGGCGCTAGGATGAACACAGCGGATGGAAATATTGATATCTCTTGGTTTTCCAAAACGCCGGGTGTGGCGCGGATGGCACATTTGCCCAGCAAAGAAGGAATAGCACAAGTAAATGCGTTGAACTTAAGATTGTAGTAATTAGAAAATGGGAGAACTCGAATGTAGATTAATAAAACGTTTGGATGTGCTCACACCGTATTGACAGTGGTTAATATGTAATGTTCATAGTTTGCAAACGACGAAAATACTCGTGACGCTATTGCAACCTGACCATTTTTATCTTGCCAAGTTTCGAGTAATAACGTAGATGTTGTGAAAGTTTGTTTTGACTTAACTCGATTGTGAGAAGGTTGCCTTTAGATGTATTAAAAAGACACTGCGATAGAACTTTCCAAGTAATTCATTACTTTTCCTAGGATTCGTCGCTATGTAATGCGCATTTACATATTTTTTAATATGATTCGTATAAAATTTATTAATATACCTAGGCATTCGTTAGCATCTGTACTGCAAGTCATAACTTGGTTCCCCCTGTCCAAATCACTGGACACTTATTTAAGGGTTTAGGGGCACTGGGTTATCTATCCCCCAATTAAATGCCTTTAACTCCTACTTCCTTAAATTCCATCCATTTGCAGTATTGATTATAGAGTATCAGCTTTATTTCACCTTCCCTTTGGCTTGGTCATCTGGTCCTTAGCCTTATTTATATCACAGGGAACTATTTATGGGGCATGACTATACCGATCGTTTTGAGGCATAATGCAAAGGCTTTTAGATACGATATTATCCCAATTAAGTGCCCATTCACTTCCTTGTAGGGCAGGCACTCGAAACGACTTGTTGAATGCATTTCGAGAGAATCATTGTAGGGAAAAGAAAAGAAAAGAAAAGAATTTGTAGTATACAAAATCAATATCAATGAAACATAGGTTAGAAAAAATATGAATGTTTGTAGTTAGCTTGGTAGGACAAGTAAAAATTAAATATTATACCAATCAATAGCATCGTGACAGCTTAGCCATACAAATTTAAAACCAAAGTTTTTATACCTTTCAGCGACCTGTTGTCACTTTTGAATTGGCACTTTACAAGTAATCTTAATTTTCTTCTGTTATGTAACAAACATTGATTCGTTTGGATAGGTATCTGGGTGATAGGTTGGCTTCCACAGCTCATTATATTCAAGAGATTGTGGTACACAATTTTATTTTCCACTGGGTTTAACTGCAATGCATTATTTATTTATTTTGTACACAAATATACATAATTGCATTATGCCAGACTTGAGCAGCTATTCTATTTGTCACTTACAGCTTTTGTTGGAAACTTGGTGGCAGTGACCTTAATTGCCACAACGCTGACTTTAAATAAAGATTTTGTATTACAACGTAGATTTTAATAGGAATATAACTGATCACATCCGCAAAAGTGTTTATTGATAAATATGTTATAGTATTTGTTTTCAAGGCTATTAATCTTCTTTATACTAACAACATCAAAATCAAGAATTGGATGCGGCGTGCGTTGACTATTTAATTACTAATTATTTTGCGTATATTGGTATCCCTAGAAAAACAACAGCCAGTACCCTGCACCGCCGCCAACATCTCTTCCCATCGGTAATATCCCTCAGTGTAGCGAGCGTTTGAGAAATTTACCCTGGGGACTAAAAGAGCGATTAGAAAATCTGATTTTGATAATAACGTATGTATGATGACATTAAGCACAAAAACTTTCAGTAGAAAGGAAGCAGTCAGATTCTCTCCAACCAAATTCATATTTGACCATTATAGTATGAACCGTTTCAGTTTTGAAATGTTCATAGAATGACCAACATTTTCTGCGGTATTTTCTACATTAGGGCAAGAGTTATGAAACATGAAATATGTTATTTGCGGCTAAATTGTATAATCCATCAAAGATTTTTTAATCACTCCATTACTTATTGGCCCTGGAGTTTGAAATTGTCACCAGTATATCCCACCCTTGATAAAATTAGTTCCTCGGTACCACAAGACCACTTACTGAATTTTTCTCTCCGTTTAATGAAGTACGAAGCACAGTATTGCCTTTGAGCTATTGATTCGCATGCTAAATGGGGAAAGGAAAAGGATATATGTAAGAAAGTAATATTACCAGTTCACGCGTTCTTTTGATTTCTGTGAAGTAAACAGTCTAGTTCTTCCCAATTTCCCAATATCATTTCCTCAAAAGAAATCTGGATTTCTGTTGCGAATGACATAATAAGATGTAAAATATTTATCATATCATGAGTCGTAAGCTTTTTCTGAGCTACCTTTCTAGAGGTACTCCTCCCATCGTCAGGCTCTGAGGACAGGAGTAGTATTCCTCAGTGCTTGACGATGGCAGATGTATCACCCGAAACGCAGCTCAGAAAAAGCTTACGATTCGCGGCTTAATAAATATTCTACATCAATGAGATAAAAATAATTAATAAGGTACTACCTCTAAAAGAATCGGTTGTTTAGAGATTTTAAAAACGGTTGTTTAAAATAGCAATAGCGTAAAGGTTACTTTTCTTAACAACACCTTTACCTCGTGCGAAACATCGAGGTCTGGAAGAACTTGATATGGCGGGGGGAGGTGATGGTGATTTTTACAAAAGTCATATTTACAGGCTTTTTTCAACTTGGAACACTGAAACAAAGTTGTTGCAAATCCAAAATTGAAGTTTTGATTAAACAGATTTCCGCTTTTCCTATACAGGTGAGGATATAAGGATGACAGAATTATAGAACTGGCTTGGAATTTTTTGCCCACTAGATCTGAGTGTTATCGTTTCCATAACGATTAATTTTCTTTATTTTAGCCTTGATTGGTATTTTTAACAACCATAGACTAGGATTTTGTGTGGTTGTATGTAGGGCTTGTACTAGTATTTTCATCACTTTCGTTACAATATCAGGAGCTCATTCAATCTTTGGTAATATAGACTTAATGTAAAAAGTAAAAAACGACGATCAACTGCGTTTATCCACTTGGGGGACTGATGTAAAAGCATCGGGTTAAATTATAGTTGCATTGCAATTTTACGCATTGCATAAATTGTGCCGTTCATGTACCTGTAGTATGTCAGTTTGCCCAAGAAATTTATTTAGCATACTTGAATTGTTTTGAGAATAATAGTGTTAGAAATAACAAAGTGATTTTTCGGAACCCAGCATATTTATAATCAATGACATTATCTGAGAAAATTTATTTAGCTATTTACATTACACATACAAAGGTAGTGGTACGTTTGTTGTAGTCATCAAAGTAGATCGATGAGATTATTGCTTTAACAATACAAGACCAATACTTGAGGTAATTTATTTGTATATGGTTATTTTTAGCCATAATTATTTATGTTGGTATGAAACGAGCAGAACAGATCAGATTTGGATTTATCTATTATTTTCTTGAGCTGGTCAATTCCAAGGAAGAGTGTAGGTATTGCACGTAACAATGTGTGCCCATTCATATTCAATTTATTACTTTAAAAGACTGCATGTATACCAGCTAACCTTATCATAAATTCATACATCACAAGCTTTCAAAGAGCGAAGCCTTAGGTGTTTGTTTAAAGTACAAAAAGCAACAAAATTTAAAGACCCTGATTAGAACATTTCACTACAACTTTTTATGTACATTTATTGTACTTAATATATTCAAATCCTCTCCATCAATATTATGTTTACACCTTTTTCTTATTCTGCCGTTTCTGCCGGGTATATTATGGTCGTTTTTTCTCAAACGTAACAGAAGGGTTTGTTTTATTTCTCAAATAATTATGACTTTAATGATACATTTTTTCAGTGTTTTGGAAGCAAGATTTTAGGTTACATATTCCCATATAACTTAATTGATTGACGTACATTGTCTATCTACGGCTTTCGTGGATATAGGAATACATTTAAAGGTGACGTGGAGGCAAAACAGAATTTAATAACGTGCTGGACCCCACCATTACCCTACCACCTCCACGATCACCTTTTGCCCCCCCCCCTATTTATGCTTTCTCGTTTGAGTCGCATGTCATTCTCATTTTACTCATCCTTGGCGAAGACATTGCGCAGTATTGGGGTTTTTTTGCTACAAGTTTGCTACTTAGAAATAGTGAACATTGTAAAGATAATGCAGTAATGCGACCATTGGCCATCCCACCGCGAGCCTTCTCATCGTTCATATTAGTTCTTTGTCGTTGCTTTTCTTCCTGCACTCCCACCAACCAGTACTTTTATGGTGTGGTAACCATTTTATATTATCTTCTCCAGGCCACCACCTTTGAGAGCAATGTTTGCTATCTACCGTGGTTTCCAGAGCTAGGACTTATTTTAATGTCTTCGCCCGATGTGTAATTACTCGTTGATTGGTTCCCTTTAACTCCTTTGCAGAGCCAATAAATTTGTACAATTTTATGTTGGTATGGGTAGCCACACAAAAGAAAAATCACGACTTTTTTGCTTTTTTTCTGGTAAGGAGCACCTTGCATGCCTTATTTTGAACGTTAATTACAGGCATTGTAACAGTTAAACCTCGATTATCCGAACAAGAGGGGCGGAAAGCAATTTGTTCGGATAACTGATTATCCGTAAACAAACGACACCTTACTCGATATACATGTACATGTATTTACGTTAGATCACTTACGTAAATGCAGTACAAACAAACAACAAAATAGAGAGTAACTGAGGTTTCTGAGAGAATTTAACAAGATATTTGCTTCAAGTAGACCCTGCTACAGTAGTTCGGCGATTTGACATTAGAACGCACACTAACAAAATGGTCTTTCTACCAACTGTAGTGACGAATAAGGAGCCATGTTCAAAATTTGAAATAAGGAAGTAAGATACTTAACAATGTGATCATTTTTACTTATAAGGGTCGTGTTTGTTGTCAACGTTTTTTATTATTTAGTTTCAATCTCAAAATGGTTCTTCATGTTAAATAGGTATAATGGCAAATATTTTGTTGTTTGTTTGTTTTTGTATTTTGCACTCGGTAAGAAACTTGTTATTGTCTCTTTGCAACACATGATCATGCATAGACTGTAAATACGTCAATTTCCTGTATTGTGGAACTAAAAGGCTAAGTACCCATTTTATTTTGTATGTTAAGTATGTTTTTTAAAAGCGGTATTACTTCGAGCATTACTCCATGTAAGTTACTTTTTGTAGACATGAAAAATACCAACAAAAAACAAAACACAAAAATATGTATTTTTTCCCACATTTATTATTGGCTATCAAGTTGCTGCCTCATTGGGTCGTAGTAATGACATTCCCAATATAATCCAAGTCATATGATCACGATGTACCATTTTCGGAAAGATTGACATTATATATGAGTTTCCCATAGCGCTCATGTCGTTTTTGAAAACCACTTGCTGTGCAGCAGTTTTTTAACTGCCAGGATTTTCCTAGTCTTGGTCACAACAGCCAACCATAAAATTCAAGAACCTTTCGTAGAATTTTTGGCCTTACTAACAAAACCGATTTCTGCATAAATGGCATCTGAAGCGTATCTTTACATAAATATGCCTATTTCTTATGGAATTGTTCCATATTCTTCATTACTTTTGATATTACACCTTTGACTTCTTTCCACAATATTTGTTTTTTTCTATATTTATTTGATTTTTATCAGCTATGTTGACGTAGATTGGGACAGCAGTATCAATTATTCGGCAAGTGAATATTCTTTTTTCACCCCTAACGTTGAAACTCTTAAGTATCTCTAGAATATTACTCTGTCAGCTATCCGTTACCCACCAGCGCGAAGGTGTCGCGAAACATTTTCTCCGGAACTCTTCGTTTCATATTAAATGTCCTCGTTTTGTGTACGAAGTCCGCTGTGGTTGTAAGGGACTCGCAAACATTTCACGTATGATGAACAATAGGTCGTTTGGAATCCTCTGACCTTTATCTGGCATTAGAAGGACACGGATCGAAAATTATATGCAAAGTCGAATCTGCCTTACAGAAACTCGATTTCAACGCGGAAAATTTCAAGCGTTTACCTTTCTGTCAATAGTAGTCACCTGGTGACCATGTAAAGACAAACCTTGGCAAGATGAATAATGCACACAACACTAATACAGCAAGGTCCATATCGTACATGGCGTTTACATTAAGTTTGGAGCATAGTATCTACATTTTCATTTGGGTGATCACAAGTCGAAGGACACATCCGCTACATTGGCAGATGCGTTAATAATATTAGGTAGTTTGTTGAGTTGCGACTCCAGGGTAAGTTTCAATGACATTATGCCGACAGAGCTTCAAATCATTTGGCATTACAACAGCGTACGTATGTTTCTACCAGTTTAGGTCTATATCCTTGTTCTACAATATTTTATATATGCAGAAGTAAATTTATCAATTTGGGAAATTTATCAAAATTTCTGAAACCTTGCAAATTATAAATCATAATATTTTATTGAATGTCTAATTATGATTTAACTCTTCAAACATTACAGAAAAAATAGCAGTTACTGTAAATTGGTTAACGTTCAATACTTTTTAACAAATTAATTAACAAACTCAAAAATTTTTGTACTATAGATAAAAACGTTCCAGATCAGTGTTAATTGCGTTTTTTAACTTTGGTTGTTCCACTGTTACCTTAATGTGTGCAAAAATTGACACCATATTTTCTACCTCCATGCAGTACGGTGATTATCCGTTTGGCTTTCAAATAGACAAAATATCTGCCCGGCTCAACCAAATCGGCCTCAAGAAACCTTGAATCCGTTGGTAAACATTCTGAAATACAATATCCGTGTGATAGAAACATGCACAATGAAAACGGAATTTCATTTGGTGGATTGCCAACCATTTCTTCCCCTGTTTTGCTGCTAAGACCGTATTTTGCGATGGAAAATTTAGTATTCATCAAAGGGTCAGAACCAGAGGGTACAACAACAGACATGTACTGTGTTGATAACTCAGGCAACTTATTTAAACGAATGGTTAAATAACAAGCAACACTAGCCTTAAGATTAGCGACAGAGTTCTACTTGACTTGCTTTTTAATGCAACTCTATGTAACAATTCTACTCGTACATATGCAAAAGGGGAGTCTGAAATGCACGCGTAAATGTAAATAAGCGATATTTAAAATAAGGATATGTAATGTGTAAAGTTAATAATGTAACAATGGCGCAAAAACTTAGTCATAACTAAGCAACACCGTGAGTAGAAGGATGCGTGACCTGACTGGGCCTAAAACAATGGTGGCAAAATCCCGTACCTGTGACCTACACAGGGGATGAGGAATGCGTCTGCTAGGATGCACCTACTGTGATGGAAGTTACTGACGTGCAGCAAGGAGTGTGCCTATGATAAGGTGCCAACACAAAGAGAAGAAAATTCCTAAGCAACGAATGGGACTGGAGGATCTAAACTACCATGACCTAAGAAAGAAAATCGTGACAAAAGTCTACTCTGGCGTGTCATGCCTGCTTTTCAGTATTTCGCATATCAGTGGCTTCCAGGATTTTTGGATACGATAGTCACGAGCAACACACTAGAACTCACAACAATAAAGTTGTGTGAAAAATATTTCTTGACCTCTTTCCATTATAATATTCCTGATTTGATTGTATTTTATTATACAGCATAGCGAAACAGAAGTTACCAAAAACTACATTTTTTGCCCGTTACAGCCACTGTATGTTCTTGTCTACATTTGTCAAGTAAACGCTATGTTCCCTTTCTTATTGCGAAGTTGGTAACTACTGTGTTGTCTCATAATGTGTGTTGATTTCAATAGCCGAAAAGATCAAGTACTGTTTTGCTCAGTCGTTGTAAATTCAAATTCAACTTGTTTAAATGTGTGTTTTTGTCAGTGAGAAATATCAACTTCATAAATCAGTTTTCATAATTTAATTCAGGAATATGTTGCTGTTTTTCGTTGAAAAAGGTCGCAACTGCTTCGAGTCAGTAGACAAATCTAGTTTAAACTTTACCTCGACAAAGCTACTAAATATTGCTGTAAAACATGATTTCCATATTCACTTTGGATTTCGTGTAGGAAAGACTTGAAATTGCTGGGGATCAGTGGAGAATGAGAAACTAGAAAACTGTCTATCATAACAACAGCTGTCATCATAGGGACAAAGTCAAAATATGAGTTATTTGCACACAAGCCCTTCGGATGCTTAATACAATGAAAGGTTAATACTTTGCACTCAACGCCATTTTCAATAAGTTTGACAATGCTTCTCTTCTGAGCAACCATTGCAGCAGCACTTTCAGTTGTTGAAGTATAATTTGTATAAGTAGGGTATAATTTTTTCAAGTCAATTTTATGTTTCTTGAAATATTTAAGGCACGCTGTTAGAATGTCTTCTGCTTTGGATGCGTCACAAACAAATAATGTGTAACACAGCTCTTCATAAATATGATTATTCTCATAATATCTGCCAATTATAACTAGCTGTGACAAATGATTCACGTCAATGCATTGTGAAGAAAATGCAATATCCCGGGATCCTTTGTCCCAGTTCAAGCTTGCATTCTGTTTTTGCTTTGTTGTGTTCCCGCTCGTGTCAGGCAGTCAGTCGTAACACAGGCAAGATTAGAATGTTGGTTCCCCGCAGCGCACCAGATTGTACGCAAGCAAAACCAATATTTCTGTACCAGTGAAAAGAACTTCCAACACCCAACTTACTCCTATCATACGCACCAACAGTGAACACAACGACAGATTGCTACAAGTAATTTTAACATGTCAGGAGGTACACAAACATTACAGCAACAGGGATAACTGTCAAAGATCATGTGATAATTGCCTAGTAAGACTTAGTGCATGCGCACAAACTACGTTCAGCAAGGCATAAGACAGTTTTGTATATATTTTTTGAGGAGAATAATGGAAATTTCATTCAAGACATTGTATTTACTGAGTTTTTGTCTGCCCGACCCAACTATATAAGCAATACTAGAGGACCATGTAGCATATGAATTTTCTTAAAACAGTGGAAAACATTCCAGCAAATGCTCAAATCCTCAATTAGTCTTTTTGGTGTATTTTAAGATCACGTAACTATTAATGTGATTTGTATTAAAGAATTTACAAATTTGTTGCTGCTGTGAATTTTCAATTTTTATAAATGCCTAAATAAAAGCCATCAACGGAACATATGCTGTGGATTTTTCTCTCATAATTAAAAACCAAAGGCTTCGAAAATAAGGTTTGCTAAAAGCCTATTGTTCTTTCACATTTTTTGCGCGTCAATATTGACCCTCTCAAATTGCTTTGGTAACACGTAAGTGCACAAAATTTTTTAATGGCAAATAAAACTGGAGGGAATATCAACGATTTTCAATTCAGGAAAACACTGGACGTTACTGTTAATTTTATTCTCGGTGATGAAGAACTTGAAGATTTATTTGACGCGGAAGTAGATTCTTCTGTAAAGAAGTTTAGTTCATATTGTGAAGGTATCTATTTTTCTGAGACAAGAGAGAAGTTGNAAGGCTTCGAAAATAAGGTTTGCTCTGAACATAGTCAACGGAAGAACAACCCGTTTAAAAGCCTATTGTTCTTTCACATTTTTTGTGCGTCAATATTGACCCTCTCAAATTGCTTAGGTAACACGTAAGTGCACAATGTTTTTTAATGGCAAATAAAACTGGAGGGAATATAAACGATTTTCAATTCAGGAAAACACTGGACGTTACTGTTAATTTTATCCTCGGTGATGAAGAACTTGAAGATTTATTTGACGCGGAAGTAGATTCTTCTGTAAAGAAGTTTAGTTCATATTGTGAAGGTATATATTTTTCTGAGACAAGAGAGAAGTTGAAAGGCCCAGAACCGCTTTTACATCGCCGCTTTGTTTGGTTGGTGTCTTACCTGGATTTCCTTTATTGCCTTAAAGGAAAGAATAATATATATTCCAGTATCTAAGTTATTATTAGCTATCGACAGTGCTCAATAATATAAGAATATTAGAGCTATCATGCGGCGAACGGCAAAAAAGTCAACAAAACTTAGTTTAGAACTGTCAATTTTATGTTTTCACAATCGTCAGCTAAACAAAAGCTCGGCAGACATTGTGAAAATTTAAAATTGACAGTTCTAAACTAAGTTTTGTTGATTTTTTTGTCGTTCACTATATATATATAAAGACGTGCTTTAATTTTTTGTAACTTGGTTGGGCAGCTTTTGAAAGGAACAAGATACTACTGACATCTGACATCAAGGAGAGTGCCAATGCACATGAAGAAAAGAGTCTGCGACACCTACATTCTTTCAGTTGTTTTATATGGACTTGACTGTGTCATCTGGACTTCATTGTTATGTAAGAAAATTGAGACCAGTCAAAACAATATGATGAGGATTATGACAAATAAGACACTCCTTGATAAAATAAAGATGGGTGATCTGAGAGAAATAACAGGATTGAAGCCATTGATATATACAGTTAAAAGCGTCCAAGAAGGCAATCTCCACTTGGTGACACCTGGATGCTAACTGGCCAGGTTTTCCTGACTGGTTGGTAACGAATAGCCTTCGTTTTCAAGCTGTTTTTCGTACCAAGAAATCGATCTCGTCGTTCACGTGATTTCAAATCTGGTTCGTCGTCAATTTAGAGAACTTTTTGGAACTTGTGCCGCCCCCTGTGGTAAGTGAAAGTTTTTTGTTTCTGATTTCTTTCCAAACCAATCTCCCTTGCTTGTGAGTTGCTGTTGCTTTTCAGTGTCGTCCTTCCTGGTGTGTATAGGTGGCACCCAACTGTTGACTGTATCTCACCAATGAAAAACCAACCAGGAAATGTGCGTCTTCGACGCCCCTGTAGTTGTAGCTACTCACTTGATCACAGATACATACCGGGGGCCGTTGCTGTGGGCTGTAGATTTTCACTTGTTTGGCGGTGAGACGAGGTTTGTTTCCCGTTTCATGAGGCCGANGGAAAACACTGGACGTTACTGTTAATTTTATCCTCGGTGATGAAGAACTTGAAGATTTATTTGACGCGGAAGTAGATTCTTCTGTAAAGAAGTTTAGTTCATATTGTGAAGGTATATATTTTTCTGAGACAAGAGAGAAGTTGAAAGGCCCAGAACCGCTTTTACATCGCCGCTTTGTTTGGTTGGTGTCTTACCTGGATTTCCTTTTCTTGCCTTAAAGGAAAGAATAATATATATTCCAGTATCTAAGTTATTATTAGCTATCGACAGTGCTCAATAATATAAGAATATTAGAGCTATCATGCGGCGAACGGCAAAAAAGTCAACAAAACTTAGTTTAGAACTGTCAATTTTATGTTTTCACAATCGTCAGCTAAACAAAAGCTCGGCAGACATTGTGAAAATTTAAAATTGACAGTTCTAAACTAAGTTTTGTTGATTTTTTTGTCGTTCACTATATATATATAAAGACGTGCTTTAATTTTTTGTAACTTGGTTGGGCAGCTTTTGAAAGGAACAAGATACTACTGACATCTGACATCAAGGAGAGTGCCAATGCACATGAAGAAAAGAGTCTGCGACACCTACATTCTTTCAGTTGTTTTATATGGACTTGACTGTGTCATCTGGACTTCATTGTTATGTAAGAAAATTGAGACCAGTCAAAACAATATGATGAGGATTATGACAAATAAGACACTCCTTGATAAAATAAAGATGGGTGATCTGAGAGAAATAACAGGATTGAAGCCATTGATATATACAGTTAAAAGCGTCCAAGAAGGCAATCTCCACTTGGTGACACCTGGATGCTAACTGGCCAGGTTTTCCTGACTGGTTGGTAACGAATAGCCTTCGTTTTCAAGCTGTTTTTCGTACCATGGAAGAAATCGATCTCGTCGTTTATGTGATTTCAAATCTGGTTCGTCGTCAATTTAGAGAACTTTTTTGGAACTTGTGCCGCCCCCTGTGGTAAGTGAAAGTTTTTTGTTTCTGGTTTCTTTCCAAACCAATCTCCCTTGCTTGTGAGTTGCTGTTGCTTTTCAGTGTCGTCCTTCCTGGTGTGTATAGGTGGCACCCAACTGTTGACTGTATCTCACCAATGAAAAACCAACCAGGAAATGTGCGTCTTCGACGCCCCTGTAGCTAGGAGAGATATTCCCAGTGCAACCTACTCACTTGATCACAGATACATACCGGGGGCCGTTGCTGTGGGCTGTAGATTTTCACTTGTTTGGCGGTGAGACGAGGTTTGTTTCCCGTTTCATGAGGCCGAATCAAGCTCACCGGGATGGTCTTCCAATCTGCTTCCAGTAGCTTACAACAGTTAAAAGAAGGGTTTTTAAGTTATATGGGCATATAAAACGCTTCCAAAGAGGTCTGTCAAAAATATTTGTGGAAGGAATGATCCCAGGGAAAAGGAGCAGAGGTCGCCCACCAACTCGTTGGGTGGACAATATAAGGAAATGGTATGGTCTCACCATTCAAGAATTAAATGAATCCACGAGAAATATGTGTTGGTCCGCAATCCGCTGCAGGCGGTGAACACGTATAACTTTGTGAAGTGACTGGCTATGCCCGTCAAATTCTTTTTTCACTTTTACGAAATTCACGTACTTTAATTCAGGGAGACATAGGGAAAACTATCAGTAAAGTTTTAAGGCTAATGAATGATCAACTTCCTACGTACAAAAATTCCAAATTTGCTACTCATATACAACTTACAATGCTCTCCACGATATATTCTCGGCAATTAAGTGATTCGACCTTTCACTGAATCCTTGCCCACTACTTAAACGTTCGTTATTCGAAAATCTCTAGTCCCCGAATTTTAACTCCTCATAGTTTTTACACAGCTTATTCATATTTAGCTTTCCAGTTTATCATTGAGATATTACTAGTCAAAAGTTATCACCACTGCAGTTCATTTAATCCAGTTAATTGTGAATGCCTAATTGATCTGAAACTTACAAAATATATTTCAAAAAGTCTTCACTAACAGCTTGTTGCAAGGTTGCATTTAGTGCCTTAGGGAGTGCCTCGTACTTTCAGTGCAACTATAACATCTCCTTTTTTCTTATATATGACTTAATAATTAAGTATAACTAATATACTTATACTAATATACTTATACTTAATTAAGTATAACTGATAGTTTGTCCGTAAGAAAGCAATACTTAATAACTAAAGTAGTTCTTACTATGTTTTCCTTTTTTCTCCTTTTTATAGCTCCTGTTTACATACACCATGGAAAAACATGGAAAAACCCATTACACAACAGAAGAGGCTCTGCAGTATGTTTTACGCTGGGATCAGACTCTGAGCTGTGGGAATTAGATGAAAATAATAGCATAGAATCTGGAGTACAATAATATAAGCACTTGAAATCGCAGTGGAGTGGTTAATGACCAAAACACCACAATAGAATTGCACAGGTTCTTTCCTTTTCTTCCCTTTCCCTTAGCTGATCACTTTGTGCATTTAAAATATTTGCCCACCATTATCACATTCCATGAGCATGGGGCAGTTTTTTGGGGGTTTGTGAACTACTGATTTTGGAGCGAACTGTTCTTGTAAAGTCATGTGATCACAGTATGTTTTTGTGACACTTAACAAAGTTTAAACTGTTAAATTCTATTTAGCAATTCTCAATCAGTAATATTTTGCAAACTGTGTGTTTATACACTTTGTAAAAAAGCTTATCTTCCGGCAGCAACTGATTAAATATGGCAAGAGTACATATCAATTTACTGGTTATGGCCAGTTGGAGTTTAGGGATCATGGCATTCTCTTCACATTGCTTCAGAGTCGGCTGATTATTTGCCACATCTTGTTGCCATCCTGAAATCTTTTGTTTGGCATTCCTCTTTTTGAGCTCATCAAAGCTTTGGTATGACAAGGATTTTTCCTGTGTGACTACTTTATCTTGAAGTATATTGTAGTACCTCCCTTCTTTTACAGGCTTTGAAGGGTGAGAATATCTTGGCAAATTTTCTGTGGGGACAGCACCAATCCGAAGAGCTTTTCTGCCACAATCTGAAAAAAATCAATGAAATATAATTAAAATTTTTTATATGTCAGTGAAATTCATAATGAGATAACTTAATAAATTAGGCCAGTCTGTCATTGGTAGATATTTGGAGCGGCGTATTGTAGTGGATTGTATCTCAGATCTGCTGCAGAAGGCCAGGGTTTAATTCCACTTAAGAGCGCTTTACTTGGCAAATGGACGCTCCATTGCCCGTGTTAAGCCAAGCAATGAAATACATGAGGTGAGATGTTGTATACCTGGAGGTCAAAATTCAAAAAATAAACTGGATGACTACATACAGAAAGGAGAATACATTCCATGTTTGCATCGGGTATTTAAAAGCTGCATTTTCAGCTCTACACTTCCAGATGACACCATAAACTGTCTTTTTCTAAGAAACATACCGCTAACATCCTTAGGCTGTCTTGAAAAGTACCGCTTTTCATACACCTCTCTCTCTCTCTCTCTCTCTCTCTCTCTCTCTCTCTCTTTCTCTCTCTCTCTTTCCAGTTTTCTTCAAGTTCTCTTCTGTAAAAGGTTTATTTACAATTCTGTTCTCGAATGCCGTGGGCTCTATCCTCTACTTTGTGCCTAACACCTTGTTTGCATTTTGTATCTTATACTATACTGTCCCTAGATCTTCCTATTGGTTTCTGTCACTGTACTATTCCCTGTTTTAAATCTATTGCACATTTTCTCAGGCTTTCTCCTTTACGCGATGTGGTATAATGTTCTTTGGTCATTTCAAAAAAGTTTCTGCATTAGTTAACGCAACGTTGAATAGCTGGCAACAGACAGGTTTCTGATTTACATACTGCGATTTTGAATAATTTGTTTTCTTCAAGGAAATCGCCTCTGGCAACTTATAGGAGATTAAATTCTTTCGGAACCATGTATCTGAAACAGTGCAAAGTATTAAAAATTCATAAATTTAATTTTGGAGCAAGCCATAGTGAATACAATAAATTAAAAACTTTGCAGTTTTCAACACAAAAACTCATAAATGATGATAAGGCTACTACACATTAAATAACATTCATGAAATATATTTTTCACTTGCTGTTCGAAAAACGTCATATTTATGAGGAAGTTTGAAATTTAGCTGTTGGGAAAGACCTTTTTTTTGCCATCAGGATGAAAAACAAGAAGGGAAACTGTAAACTCTATTCAATAAAACTTCCTGAGATAAAACTTGAAATTGGTCGCCAATCGTTCTGTTACCAAGGTTTTCGACTTTACAATGATCTTCTGTTAGAAATACGTAAAGAGGAAGATTATAAAAATTTTACTAAGAAATTAGGCATGATTTTTAAATAAAATGATTCCAAATAGTATCTTTGAATTTTTAGGTTTTTAGATTTTAGTGATTAGGTTCTCTAAATTTCCACTAATTCAATTTGGGCTCGTTTTTCTACATTCTCCGTGTCTTACTATGTGCTAATAGTCTTACATCAGCCCTAAAGCAGTTTTTTAGCTTCCTATTCTCATTACGTTTTCCCTTTTTCCTTTTTGTTTACTGATGTGTCAAAACAGGACCACATTGATAGCAGTTTTTACAGTATATGTAAAATACTGATGTGTTTATATGTATATTTTGCATATATATATTGTATCCTGTATAAACATTAATTTAATGATAATAGTAATGGGAACTCTTCAAAATGTAAGTAGGTTGATGCGACAAAAAGGTAGTTGATTGTTTGCAAGAAAACCCAACTCGTCTATACTTTGCAAATGTTTGGGTGCGATATCGTCTTTGTCAGAATTCACTAATGAGAACAGATTGTTAAAATTGGGCACGATCTTAAAAAAAATTCAGTTTTACTCCAAGGATATTACAGAGTCCAAATGAGAAACTAGATAAAGATTTTATTTTTAAGCACATTAGGTAATGCTGAAATATGCAGTGCTTTATTTGGATATAATGTATTGCATTTCGTTTGATTATCACTCGGGGAGTCGGGAGATAATAAGAGCAAAAAGGCGTAATAGAGCTCTTATTGTACTTATAGCTCAAAATTTAATTGGACATTATCCAATCGCCTGATTGAGAGGGTTGAAAAGGAGCAATATATATCCTCTTACTTTGGCAAGCAATTAAAATTCGCTTTAAAAAGGACGTCAACTTATTAAGATAATGAACAACTTCCAGATGTTCAAGTGTCAATACCCAAACAAAATGCATCCATTTCAAAACTGAGATGCCATCTATCTTGGTAATGTGTAATATCGCAACTGAAATTTTATTCTAGTTTCGTATACTTTGAACCACAATTCCATTTTCTGTCTTTCAACCTACCACAATTATGCAAAGCTTTTTTTCTACAACTGCTCTTCAAAAGTTTGTTTATCAGACACGAAATTTCGGTAGGTTGGCACTTTTCAGTGGATTGCTTTATTTCTATTATTATTATTACCTTACATGGCTTTAGGCGCTGACTGATGGAAATACCGTTATCTGTTAAATTGATTGGTGAGTCATAGCAAATGACTACAGGCAACCAGTATTTCTTCTCCTTATGTTTCTAGCACTTTTCTTAATATCCTAAAAACCCCAAGCAATTTTGTATAAAGCTAACCTTAACATCTATTTCCAGATTTTGCACATAATGCTTAAAACCTTTCAATATACTGTTTTGGTATTTTTCAATTTTTTCCTGTTCTTCATCATACACTCAGCAGCCGATGTCTATCCATATAGTTCTTTTTGTCCTTACTATCTGGAGTACTTCTTCATATTTTTAATACTGGTCGAGGAAACCACATTTCTGTAGCTTCTATTCGTATCACGATCGTAGAAGACACTGCCCAGCATTCAGAGCCATATGTAAGAGGTAGAATAATTTAACAACGTAGAATTCTTATTCTCACTTTTACACCGATTTCTACGTTGGTCAAGACGTTTTTCATTTTCATAAATGCATCTTTTGTCATATCAATCCGCTTTTTGACATCCCTGTTGGTATAAACTGGGACACCTTGTTTAAAAACTGTTCCTAAACTTGTAGATATTGGTGTTGCCATTGATAATCTCTATCTTCGCTCAGAAAGAAACTTAAAACTTTTGTAATTATTGAATTCAGTGTGACATATCATCATATCAACATAAAGGAGGTGGTTTCAAATCTTCTTTTTTCTTCTTTACCTTCGGCCTTCTTCCAGCTTTAAGCTGGGTCGGCTGCTCGTCATTTTTCCATCCACACGCTCCTATTGCTTGCAACGTCCTCCTCAGCGCCAACTGTTTTCATATCAATCTGCACTCTGCCTCTCCATCTCAACGAGGTAGTTTCAAATAATCAGTGGCAACGTTTTGAAGAGGATCATAGCGGCGGTATGGTACCTTAACATTGTTTACACCTGCCCCTGCATGCACAGAGGAACAATGACAGAAATTAGTTACATTACTCGAAAAACTGGGGTAGTTTTTGTTTTTGCATTGAGTAACATGTGGATTCAAAGATTGGAATTTTGAACACGAAATGCTTTTGGGTCATGAAAACTGTAATCAACACCTTGATGCAAGGGAGAAGTATGTTTTTGAAAATCTTTTTGTAAAATCGACATTACTGTGGTGATGCAATACGTAAATTAAGTCAAGAATTTAAAACGTATTTCTCAAAGAATAGCTGGTGTTGTACAAGAGGAGCAGTGTCTTAATTGCTAGTGCAACTGCACCGTAACCAAGAGGTTTCAGGTTCGATTCTCCGAGCGGTCGACTTTGGAACTTCACAAAGGAAAAGCCATTGGTTGTCGTCAGAAAGGGCATCCGGACAAGAATTTCTTCACTGCCAATCCAAGTCCCTATGAAGTGCACCGTCTGAGCCCCAGTTACTGGCGAAAATTAAGTTAAAGCTAAAAAAAGTTGGTGTTGCACAACTAGTTTGTATTAATAGTCTTTCATTCCGTCGCAAAAATCAAGTGGCAGACTCATCAACCAATGGCAAATATCTCATGATTCCTTAAGAACATTTCTTGCAGCAAATATTCTTGTGTACACCAACAAGAGACGAGAACACCCCGCCCACGTTATCTGTCATCAAGTTTTTTGAAGAGCAAATTTAGCTCATGGGTCAAAAGATGTTGTCTACTGTTGTTGGTGAAATCAAAATGACAAAGTTTCTTTTAATTGATGACAAATATATTGAATTCTGCGATGTCATTTGGACCCAAACATTCTAAACACAAAGGTGTTCAGGTTGTCTTTTGATCATCTGACTGAGCCTAACAAAGATGATATCCTAAAAGGAGCAACTAATCTCAAGAAAATATATTTAGATGAATATGAAGACTGTTTTCCTAAGGAATCAGTTCAGTTTTCAGAACGTTTTAAGATTTTACTGGACAAGAGCAACACCCACACAAAGTTTAACACAAAATATGAATACTGTTGCGGTAGCTTTTATTTATTTATTTTTGTTGTTATTATTATTATTATTATTATTATTATTAGTAGTAGTAGTAGTAGTAGTAGTAGTAGTAGTAGTAGTAGAAGTAGTAGTAGTAGTAGTAGTAGTAGTAGTAGTATCGATATACATTAGGTTTTCCGAATCTGCACATAACACTGCACACATATCACTCCATGATGACATCCAGTTCCAGAATAGAACGTTCATATTCAGCGCTGAAAAGAGTGGCAAACGAATTTAGGAGAAAAAAGGCTCAGCCTACTCANCAGTTTTCAGAACGTTTTAAGATTTTACTGGACAAGAGCAACACACACACAAAGTTTAACACAAAATATGAATACTGTTGCGGTAGCTTTTATTTATTTATTTTTGTTGTTATTGTTATTATTATTATTATTATTATTATTATTATTATTATTAGTTGTAGTAGTAGTAGTAGTAGTAGTAGTAGTAGTAGTAGTAGTAGTAGTAGTAGTAGTAGTAGTAGTAGTAGTAGTAGTAGTAGTAGTAGTAGTAGTAGTAGTAGTATCAATATACATTAGGTTTTCCGAATCTGCACCTAACACTGCACACATATCACTCCATGATGACATCCAGTTCCAGAATAGAACGTTCATATTCAGCGCTGAAAAGAGTGGCAAACGAATTTAGGAGAAAAAAGGCTCAGCCTACTCAGCCTTGTGAACATCGTAAATGAAACTGTAAGCCCAGTAAACTTTATAGCATTGGCTGACGACATTCCTCTGGGAAAGTTTGTAAGAGTGCAATGTAAATAACAGTCCTGTAAATGGTGTAAAAACAATTACTGTTGACATTGTCAACAGTATCATGACACTAATAAAGATAATTATCTGTACGTTTAAATTTTCCGGACACAGCAACGTTAGCATTTCAATAAAATCTTAAAGAACGTTTTACTAGATACTTTAGTTTGGGGCTGTTATCACCTCTTTTCTGTACTTATATTTTTTGTGTGAAAAATTTTGTATCACTTTTTTTCAATAGCAATATAACTGGATCTTTTGTTTTCATTCTTGTGCAGTCTTTAATACTACATATGTAATCAGTTATACTTTTGTCTGTTCTGTGCACATTCCATTTTTTTAAATTTTGTTAGTATCTTGATCTTTAACCTAATTTTAATTACACCGATACCATATATCTTAATTTAAACCATGTTCTTACTTATTTATCAAATATGATAATTTATTTATCATACGTTTTTGTAACTTGGTGAATTTTAAACATTTTTGTTTTACACTGCTTGCCACTTTACATTAATGTGGTATTTACTGCAATAATATATGCAGTAATTTATATAAATAATTAGACATTATTATTTTTATTTGTTGGCTGTGTAACTTAACATTTTATTTAGGAAATACATTGCAAAAAGACTGTTTACGTATTTTCTGTTACCCTTGTACTTTTATCTATAAGGATATAATTTGAAATTTGTAAATAATTTCATAAATTATTTCATTTTTTAGTTTCATTTAAGTTTTGTATGTTTTCCCAAAGAAATTTATCGATTTGTATTAGTACAAATTGCATCTGTATGAGTGTGACAGAAAATCATCATAATCTTGAAAATTCTGAACTTTATGGACTCAGAGGAAGCCATAGATGTAAGAGCTTTATCAGGTGAGGTCTTTTCTGTCTGATTCAATATCTCTTCAAAATGAGATTTAGAGTAAATGTTCGACATCCTCCTCGCCAGGTCAATGAAAAAAAGCGTCACACCTAATCTTAAGCAAGCCAGAATTGTTGATTACAAAGCTTGTAACGTGATAATGAATATAAGGTGAAGCCAAGATGTTTCGTTAACATATAGCAAAACAAAACCTTGACTGAAAGAAACAAACCGGACGCTTTTTCAAGTAAGAAATGCCCCACGATGAGGATGAAGACGAGACAATTATTACGTAGTTTATTAAAGATATCAGGAAATGTTAATAATCTCTTTTTATTCAAGGACGCCAATTAGTCCACTCTCTAAAATTTCAAGTTAGCATATTAGTGACTCCTGAATTTCAATTTTCAGTTTAGTTCCCCTCTCAAATGAGAGCCTCCCCTTCAAACACAAGAGTTAACTTAAGCCTCGGACACTATTTCAGTGATTTAAGTACTTCACAAATTATCATAGAATATTCTGTAGCTTCCTTTTTTTTGTTTCCGACCTTTCTTTCTAATAACTTAATCTAACATGGTACAGAAAAAACCCCTTATTTCTAAGATATCTGATGATTTCATATTCTGAAACCTTCCTAATTAAACTTACTTCTGAAAAAACTAAGAATAAATTTTTTTTACAGTAACCCTATTTTGAAGAGTAAAGATCGTCTTTTACTTTTCTTTCTTTGCTGATTAAATAACAGCACGGCCGCTGCGATGC